>JAJPUD010025161.1:0-17892 GCA_023553655.1 Myrmecobius fasciatus | reverse complement strand
CCTTCACCCAGGAGTTGGTTTTTTGCAGTGTGTGTGTGTGTGTGTGTATGTGTGTGTGTGTGTGTGTGAGAGAGAGAGAGAGAGAGACAGACAGACAGACAGACAGAGACAGAGAGACAGAGATAGAGTAATGGAAATGGACAGAGAGAGACACAAAGAGGAGGACAGACAGACACACACACACAAAGACAGAGAGGAGAGAAGAGACAGAGACTGACAGACACTAAGACACAGAGATGGACAGAGACACAGAAAGACTGAGAGACACACAGACACAGACAGAGAGACATACAGAGACAGAGAGGAGAGAGGAGAGAGAAAGACAGACAGGAGAGGAGAGAGACAGAGACAGACAAAGACAGAAACACAGAGATGAACAGAAGACAGAAAGACTGAGAGACACACAAAGACAGACATACAGAGACAGAGAGACATACACAGACCCAGAAAAACACAGAGATAGATGAGTGACATACAGAGACAGAGACACAGAGTCAGAGAGGCACACACAGACATACACAGAGACAGAGAAAAGAGAAGATAGAGACAGAGACAGAGAGATAGAGATGGACAGAGACAGAAAGACTGAGAGACAGAGACAGACAGAGAAACAGAGAGACAGAGAAACAGAGAGAGACATATATAAACACAGAGACAAACAGAGAGGAGAGAAGAGAGAGACAGAGAGATACACACAAACACACAGAGACAGAAACAGAGAGGAGTGAAGAGAGAGACAGAGACAGACACAGGGACAGACAGAGACAAGAGAGAGGAGAAGAGACAGACACCAGACAGATAGCCAGACACACACAAGGACACACAGAGACAGAGACAGAGAGGAGAGAAGAGACAGCCAGGCAGCCAGAGACACACACAGACACAGAGACAGAGAGGAGAGAAGAGAGATACAGGGGGACAGAGAGAGACAGAGAGAAAGAGACAAGGAGAGCACTGAAGAAAGTCCTGGGACAGAAGAGTCATCACTAAATTTGTCTGCGACCCTGCATGGGGGAGGGGCAAGTTGGTGGGAAGTTTAGATCTCGCTTTGCGAGGTTAGAAATGAGGAGACATCGGAGGGACCCCGGAAACTGAGTTTCCTCTCCAAATCAAAGAGGAAGGGAGCTCGTGCCTGAGAAAGGGAGGAGGGAGACAAAAGGAGGGAGGACGGAGAGGAGGGAGAAGGAAGCCGTGGGGGAACTGTGGAGGAGCGGCCCCTCGCAGCCTCCACGCCCAAGGCCCCTCCTAATCTCTTCTCTTCTGGTCTGACGCCAAGTGCCAAGGTTGGGAAGGCGGCGTGGACTAGGCGAGGGGACGCCGTGCTTGGCTTGGTCCCAGAAGGAAAGGCGGGTGCCCCTTGCAGGCACTCCCTGGGTAGCGGGGCATTCCCAGAGTAGCGGAGCTGCGGGCCCGGGCCGGGTTTTTCAAGGTCTAAGCGATGGGACTCTTGACGCTTCAGTGGAGTAATGCAGTGCTCGATGGGACGCTGGCTAGGACCCACCCATCCCCCGGGGCCAGAACCCTGGTCTACCCCCATCCCACCCTTGGGGGGCCGCCGCCACCCACCCGCTGCGCTCGGGGTCCGGCTGCCGCCACCGCCGCAGGTTGGAGAGCGCCCGCCCCCTCCCGTGCGAGGCCCTAGTCCGTCGAGGGGCCGGCGCCTCCGCCTGTGCTTGGTCAAGTGCGCCCGGGGCCCCGTGGGCACGCAAGCAGCAGCTGGCTGGCGGGGAAGTCGTCCACGGCCAACTGGGGTGAAGGGGGCGCCTTTATGACGCTGCCAGGCCCTGGCGAGGAGGGTAGCGAGGAGGGTAGGCACTGCCCGTCTCGCGCCCAAGTCCCGGGGCTGTGGAGGAGGGAAGGAGTAGCCTCTCCCAGCCCCTCTGCCCGCTCCGGAAGAATCGAACCTTGCACTGTCCAGCTGCGTGTCCCTGGGCAAACCCTCGCCCCTTCTGAGCTCCCTCCCTCTGGGACTCAGGGTGGTCGGTCCCCTTCTGCCTGCCCTTGCTTCTCTGCCTCTCAGGGCTAGAGTTCGAGGGAGGCTTCCAGGGGCCACATCCGGGCAAGCCTTAGAACCGTTGTTTCCACGGGGAGTTTTGTGTCCCCGAGGGAGCGCAAGCCTCCCGGAAAGCGCCTGGTTGTCAGAAGTAAAGCGTTCCTGTCTCCTTTGCTCAGGGTCTTGAAAGGGAGAGAGGGCAAATCCCACCTGGAAAGGAGGGGTGCTGAGCTGAGAGGCGCTACCTCACTGGGTCTAGAATTCACACTCCCTGATTCTAGGTCAGTGGAACTCTGCCCTAGTGCAGCCCCCCAGAACCAAGGGGATTCATCCTTGCTATGGTAAGGGTGAAATAGGACCTCCCTCTGCCCAACGACTTGTGTAAGGTGATCTGGCCATGTAGTCGGGCTTAATTGGGGGGGGTGTCTGAGGGACGGAAAGAAAGAAGGACAAACACGTGCTGGAAAAGCTAAAACTCTCCCAAGCCAGCCAATACTGGACTCCCTCCCCCCCACCCCCCATTGGTCACTGCCACATGCCCTGGGGCTCCGGGATCAGAAAGTCCCCAAGAAGGGGAGGAAGAGGGGCAGTGCCCAGCTGGCAGTTCTGGCTTCTCCATGCCAGGGAACAGTCCGAGCAAAGTCCTGGAGGCCGCTTGGCTGCCCCCCATTGTTCCAGGAGCCACACGTTCCACCCTGGTTCAACTTAACTGAGAAGTTGTTAGCGTATTTCATTCCTCCGGGATAAATAAGTCTGTTTTCTACAGGAGGCAAACTCCCAGGGCTTAGTTCAAGAACTTTCTTGGTGCTTGGACTTCCAAGAGTGGGGAGGGGACCGAATGAGGAGTTCCTGTCCTTCCCCCAAAGCCATTCTGAGGCCCAGTCCTTGGCCAGAACAAGATAGTGAAAATTCAAATTGTCCCCCTCCCACCCCAGGGCTTCTCTCTCTCTTAATTTTTAACATTTTTATCTAAAATGTGGAGCTCCAAATTCTATCCATCCCTCTGCCCTGAATGGTAAGCAATCAGATGCAGGTTACACGTGGACAATTATGTGGAATAGTTCCACTTTATTCCTGATGGGAGACATATTCCTTATTTTACAAGAAGAAAAACATGAAAGGGAAAAAGTACATTTTGATCTGTGTTCAATCAAGATCAGTTCTTTCTCTAGAGGCAGATAGGATGCTCAGTCCTTTGGGGTTGTCTTTGTATTGTAGTGCTGAGAACACTTCAGTCATTTAGAGTTCTTCCTCAAATAATACTGCTGTTACAGGAAAATGTTCAACGTTTTCCAGTTCCGTTCATTTCCCTTTGCATCAGTTCGTGTAACTCTTTGCAGATTTTTCTGAAAATATCTTGCGTGTCATTTCTAAAAATTAAAGCTTTTTATTTGCAAAACATCTGCATGGGTAATCTTTCAACATTGACCCTTGCAAAACTTTCTGTTCCCAATTTTTC
The DNA here is from genome assembly GCA_023553655.1 of Myrmecobius fasciatus. Lineage (NCBI taxonomy): Eukaryota > Metazoa > Chordata > Mammalia > Dasyuromorphia > Myrmecobiidae > Myrmecobius > Myrmecobius fasciatus. Next base: position 14,440 of record JAJPUD010025161.1, on the reverse strand, counting down.
CCTCCTTCCCCCCATCCCCTCCCCCAGATGACAGGTAGTCTAATACATGTTAATTATGTTAAGATAAATATATGTATACATATCTATAGTTATCTTGTTGCACAAGAAAAATCAGATCCAGAAAGAGAAAAAAAAAAACCCCAAAACAACCTAACAAGGAAAACAAAATGCAAGCAAATATTCACAGAAAGCATTAAAATACTATGTTGTGGTCCACACTCAGTTCTCACAGGCCTCTCCCTGGATACAGATGGCTTTTCTTCATCACTAAACAATTGGAACTGGTTTGAATCATCTTATTGTTGAAGAGAGCCATGTCCAGCAGAATTGATCTTCATATAAATCTTGTTGTTGCCCTGTACAATGATCTCCTGGTTCTGCTCACTTCACTCAGCGTCATCAGTTCATGCAAGTATTTCCAGGCCTCTCTGAAGTCATCCTGCTGGTCGTTTCTTACAGAGCAATAATATTCCATAACATTCATATATCATCATTTATTCAGCCATTCTCCAACTGATGGGCATCCATTCAGCTTCCAGTTTCTATAGCCATTACAAAAAGGGCCATCACAAACATTTGTGCACACGTGGGTCCCTTTCCCTTTATTATTGCTTGTCATTTTTATTTTTTAATTAAAAAAATTTTTTTTGCTTGTCATTTTTAATTATACCTTAACATTCCATCACACCCATATACCACAACCTGTTTTGCTGCTCCCTGGTTGATGAGCATCTCTGATTTACAAATCTTAGCCACCACAAAATAAGTGCTGTAACTATTTTTGTATTAATAGGTCCTTTTCCCTCTTTTGGGGGATGTCTTTGCTAGCAGCGGTATTGTTGGTCAGAGTGAATGCTTAGTTTGATTACCCTTTGGGCATGGTACCAAATTGTTCTCCAGAATGGTTGGATAAATTCACAACTCCACTAAAAATGCACCAGTGTCCCAGTTTTCCCTATCTCTTCCAACATCTCACATTTTTTTTTTTTTTGGTCATATGAGCTAATCATATTGATGTGAGATGGTACCTCAGAGCTGTTTTATGTGCATTTCTCAAGGATCCGTAGGTATTTTTTCATATGATTATAGATAGTTTGGCTTCCTTTGTCTGAAAACTGCCTAGTGATGATTTGTCAATTGAGAAATGACTTTGTATTTTAATGAATTTGACTCAGTTTTCTATATATTTGAGAAATAAGGCCTTCATCACAGTTACTTGTTGCAAAAATTTCCTCCCAGCTTTCTGCTTTCCTTATGATTTGGGTTGCATTGGTTTTGTTTGTGTAAAAACTTTTAAGTTTTATATAATTAAAATGATCTATTTACATTTTGTAATGTTCTCAATAGCTTCTTTGGATCTAAATCCTTCCCTTACTTATAAATCTGTCAGATAAAATATTTTATGCTCTCTTAATTTGCTTATGGTATCACCAGTTATGTGTAAGGGTTTTCTCTTTTAAAAAAAGTCCAATGGAAAATACATGGCAAAGCCCAGGAAGGCAGGTAGACAAACAGAAAATCATGGGGATCTTCAGAGCACCTCTTTCCTCCAGGTCTGGGATTTTCCAGATCCTTCAGGGATCCTCTGTTTCAGAATTCAGAATCTTCCATTGCTGAGAAGCCAATTGTTGGCACTTTTCCTAGGGGAAGGGATTGAGACAGGTAGCAGATCCAGTTAGCCAGGGGTGCAGTGGTCATCCTAGGGGATCTCTAAAAATCAAGGGGAGCATGGTATGACCAAGATCCTCAGCAGCCCATTTAGGGTTGCTGAGATGTGGTGTGTCTTCCCTCTCAACCCACCTATTCCCCCTCCATCCTATCAGTCTTCTTCCCTGTGGAAGATGCAGTCACAAAGGGAGGATGGGGTTTCAATGTCCTGCCCCTATGGCTTGAATAATTATGAACAAGTTGTTCCCCTTCTTCTTGGTTGCCTCAGCTTCCTCTTCTGGGTTTAAATCTAGGATCCTGCATCATTTTTCTAGTCCAGGATTTCCAGCCCAGCCCCCAGAGGGGATCCTGCTCTCTGTTTCCTGTCCCTGTCTTGCATTCTCATGCCATGTTCTGCCTCCTCACCTCACCTTATACAAATGTCACCTCCTCCAGGAAGCCTGCCTGGGTATTTCCATCTCTTGTTGGTCCTTGCCTAGTCCTTGGGGGGGGGGCGGGCTTTGCTTCTGTATGGGGCCTTTCTCTTTATTCATAAAAGTTAGGGATGACTTCCCTTTCCTTGCCCTGGAGAAGTGTTGTGCTGGGGGAGGGGCAGCTCTCCCGGGGAGGAGATCCCTTGCCAGGGAGGGGCAGCTCTCTTGGGGAAGAGGTGCTCTCTTGGAGGTCCTGTTCTGTTGGGGAGGAGATCCTCTGCTGGGGAGGGGCAGCTCTCCTGGGGAGGAGATCCTCTGTTGGGGAGGGGCTGCTCTCCTGGGGGAAGGTGCTCTCTTGGAGGTCCTGTTCTGTTGGGGAGGAGATCCTTTGCTGGGGAGGGGCTGCTCTCCTGGGGGAAGGTGCTCTGCCTTCGAGCTTCAGGGCCTACCTTGTGCTGCTTCAGTACAGGTAGGGGAAGCAGGATGAGGCAATGGGAGCAGCTTTCCAGAACATCATACTCTTCCTTCTGGATCCGGGCTGCCCTGGAGCTCAGCAGTATTTTGTCTGTGTGACTTTCTTTCTTCTTTGGACGGACAACCCTCTCTCCCATAGGTGCCTGAGCTGGATCGAGAACCCCCAGGGCTGGAGAAGGCTGCTCTGGCTTCTTCAGCAGGAAGGCACTAAAGGATCTCCTCAGCTCTGTGAACTGGTGGCAGTCAGCCTGTGCGGGGGCAAGAAGCGGCCGCTCGTGGCTACAGTCCAAGCAGACATGGGAGCGGGTGGCTAGCCTGCCTGCCTCGTGGGAATCCCCCCAGTGAGCTGGGAAAGGAAGGGACATCCATGAATGGGAAAAGGGAGGGAAAGACAGGGATGGAAGGACAGAGGGAGGAAAGAAGGTGGGAAAGGACAGAAGAAGAGGGGGAGGGAAGAAATCAGGGAGAGACAGAGGATAAGAGAGAGGAAAGGAGAGAAGAAGAGGGAGAATGAGAGGGAGGGAAGAAGGCAGGCAGGTGGACAGGGAGGGAGCAGGCTTCTGGATGACAGAAGAGCTTCACCAAGGACTACACTGCCAGACCCAGGCTGGGGGTGGGGCTACAGATCCTTGCCCTTCTTTTTTCGGGAGCCCCCTCCCCTAAGGAACGTTACTGGGACCACTTGGTGAGATCCCTGTGAGGGACTTGAAACTTCCTTTCCCAGTCTGGGAGTCTCGGCCACTCCGGACCTTGCCATGGTCCCCCACATCTCTCTCATTAACCCTGAAGCTTGCACCTCCCTGGTAAACTCCCTGAGCCTCCCCCCCATCTCATTTTCTACCTCTAAATTTTATCACCCCCTCCGAGGTTTCAGTTTTTTTAATTCCTTGTCCCCCCCCCCCATTTGATTGAGCGCTTCTCAATTGTTTCTTCTTTCTTTGGGTTTTTTTGCTTTCTTTGTATCCCCAGCACTTAGCACAGAGCCTGCCCGGCACTCACCAAAATGGCAGCTTGTTGCCTCAGGTGGCACAGTTTTGCTTAGCTAAGAATTCGGCTAGACTTGGACCCAAGAATCCTGCCTCCCCCAGTCCCAAAGGAAGAGGAGGAGGGAGAGGAAGGTCTAACCTGCCTCCCCCTGCCCCAAAGGAGGAGGAGGAGGGAGAGGAAGGTCTAACCTGCCTCCCCCAGCCCCAAAGGAGGAGGAGGAGGGAGAGGAAGGTCTAACCTGCCTCCCCTCCACATCCCTAGGCTTCAACTCCCTGAGGACAGGAACCTGCCTCCTCTCTATCCCCCTAGGAGCCCCAAGAAGGGGCCACATGGGGAAGGTGGAGCCTCAGGCTGAGACTTTCTATCACTGTCCCAGAAACCAGGCTTCATGGGCTGGTGCCAGGACCGGAACAAGCCTGAGCCCCTCCATTGCTTTGGACCAGGCCCCGTCACAGTACCAGAGCAGCCCTGAGCACAGTCCTAGCAGCGCGCATTTATGGAACACTTTAAGTTTACAAACAACTTTCTAAATATCTCCTCTGTTCCTCCTAACAGTACTGCATAGGTAATTATTATTCCCATTTTACAGATAAGGAAGCAGAGGGAGACGGAGGGTGAGTGACCCGCTCCCTAAGTGTCAAAGCAACATTTGAATTCAGGTCTTCCTCTCTTCACACTAGTACCAGCCCCCCGCCCGAGTATCCGGGAGCATCCTCAATCTCTTACCCTGATATCACTGTCGCCCCCCCTCCCCCAGCCACCGGAGCGTGGGAGCCCCTGCACTGCCTTATCCCAATGCCCCCCCACTCACCTGATGTTGGGGGAGCTCTGCTTCTGAGACGTCTTGCTTGCACTCTAGGCAGCTAGCTTTCCTTCTGGGAACTTTGAAAAGCACAGACAATCCCCAACAAAATCACGGCTCTTTTCCATGGCTGCCCCGGAGCTGCCCCCCCCCCCCAGTTTCCTGGGGCAGGTGTCGGAGACCCCCACTTCCTGACACTGCTGGGAAGTCTTAGCCAGTGGTGAGCTGAGCCTGCCTCAGTGGGGCCAGAGGGCACCTGTCCCTGCCTCCCGGACACCTTCCTGCAGCCCAAGGTGGGCCCGAGGACCCATGGGCTTTCCCCTGGGGCCGGCCCAGCCAGCTGGGATCTGTCACACTCCTGCCACTGGGCTTTCTAATCCGGGCACGAGGAAGCAAAGGGAAAGAGACGTTCTCTTTCTGACTCTGTACTGGCAGACGGCGTGAGCTCTTTGGGGTACCTAAGGGGGGCTTCTTGGGGCTGCAGCAACACCACGACCACCATCCACGAGGTGCTAGGAGCCTGGCCAGGCAGAAGGCTGGCACAGGGAGGGAGTGAAGAAGGGGCAAAGCTGGCACCTCTCCTAGGGGGAGCACACTACCATCAGAGTGCTCTTGCTCTTGCAACAAGCTGACTCGGGGACACATCCATTGGCAAGGGACTCCAAGGGCACACTCTCCTAACTTCCACAACATGGGGGTGCTGGATGAGGTCACAGAGGGCATCTGGGGGACCTCCCCTTTCACAAATCGGGAAACTGAGACCCAGAGCTAGCGTTAAGTCAATGAGGAGAGCCCTTGCCCCGCATCCCCCCACCTTTCTTGGGCCTCTGAGGCTTGTCTGTGCAGGGGCCTTCCAGACCGGCCAGCGGCGCAGACGGGTCACGCTGCTTGCAGCTGAGAGAGGGCACCGTCCGGCCACTGCAGCCGGACTCATGCTCTTCCAGACCACTCAGCGGCACAGCCCGTCCACAGAATTCGCATTTGATGGGGCACTCGGGGCACACAGCCTGAGGGGAAGGAGAAAAAGCTTGGCCTTCTCCCAAGGCCTGCTGGGAAGCAAGGGCCACTGCTGTGTACCAGGCAGGCAGGGGCCCACTCCCATGCGGGGCTCGAGGCCCCGCTGGCCCCATCCCCCAGAAGGGAAGGGCAGGACTCCAGATTGCTCCCCGTCCTCCCCAGATGAAGAGCTCTAACCTCATGAGCTTCCAGCTGATACTTCTGCATGCTCTGGAGACACAGACTGCACTGGGCCTGAAGGTAGGAGGAAAGATGGGGTCAGGGAGCAGGGGAGGCACTCGGAGGGGGTCGTGGCTCGATGGGACAAGGGCACAGGGGGCTTTCTGAAGAGCAAAGAGCTGGGGAGAGGGCCAGAGGAGTAGTCGGCTCCATAGGGCAAATGGGGAAACTGAGGCAGCACCTGCCTTGTTCCCAGGCCCTGGGGAGTTAATTCACTCAGTGTTGGACCTCCCGAGGGCATAGCTGACCTGACTGGGGGCTCTGACTCTATCTGGCCAACCCCGGGTCAGACAAGGCTGTCCGTCTGGTCCATCAGGGCCATCAGCTCTTCAACCATGGGCATCTGGTGCCCTCATCATCTCCCTCCTCGCTCCAGGTCCAGTAGGCAAACTGGTGTTACTATTTAATTCTGGAGATGGACGTCACCTAACTTCTCATCACTCACTTACTCACTCACTTATTCATTCACTCACTCACTCATTCACACACTCATTTATTCTCACTCATTTGTTCATTCATTTCCTCACTCATTCACTCACTCATTTATTCATCCATTTTCTCACTCATTGATTCATTCATTTCCTCACTCATTCACTCACTCATTTTTTCATTCATTTCCTCATTCATTCACTCACTCACTTATTCATTTCCTCATTCACTCATTCACTAATTTACTCATTCACTCATTCATTTATTCACTCATTCACTCACTCATTTATCCATCCATTTCTCACTCATTTCCCCCCGCAGTCACTCACTCTTTCCCAGGGATGGGTCAGAGCTCCTAATAGATTCTGGTCTCCTGGGCATGGGCGGGGGATCCTGGGAGCCTCTCCCGTACCTGCCTGTGCCCGTTCTCTTGATGGTCCTTCATGTCCTTCTTCAGGATGACCTCCTTGCATTCTGGACAGATGGCCCGAAATCTCAGGCAGTGAGTCTCGTGGAGGAGGAAGTAGGTAGAGGGCACTTTTTTGTCACTGAATGGGAGAAAGGCAGCTTGACTCCCCGGACTTGAGCACGGGCCTGCAGGAGGCTGGGCTCGGAAGCCGGTCCACGCGGGAACGGGTGATGATTCCTCCTGGCATTTCTTGCGTGTGCAGACCCCGGGCTGCCCTTTCTAGCTGACGAGCCTCTGGCATCGGGCCCAGACCCCAGCCCATCTGTGACCTCTTGCCCCCTGCCGTCCTGCCGGCTTCTCTCCCAGGACCAGTGATGCTGGCACCAGCCGTCCCCTGCCGCCATTCTGGGAGGAGGAGCCTTCTCTTATCTCTGAGACCCTGGTCCTGTAGGGTCCTCCTGACTTTAGCCCTCATGGATGACTAAGACTCTAGGCAATCCCTCAGTGGCCAGACCCCCCCCCCCGCCCCGGATGTCCCCCCTTCCTCACCTCCTCCCCTGATCCCTCTGAGGGGTTTCAGCCTTCCTCCCTATCTGAATGTCCCTTCCCCACTTCCTTGCCTTAAGCCTCTGCTCAGCCATGTCCTGGATGCCCCTGTTGGTCCCTGACTCCCGGCCCCTGGGACCTCCCCTGTGCCTGCCAGCCACCCCAGCTTGGACCATCTGGCCCTCTTGTCTTGGGTCTTGGAGAGGTCCCCGACCACCCCAGCAGTCAGTGCCGTCCGTGTGGACGTAGGCGGGTTTCAGGCAGTGATGGAGAGGACTAAGCGTGTAGGGAGGACCGAGCATCCAGCGACACAACTGCCTCCTAAATGAATTAAGGCCCATCCGGAGGGCCTTGAAGGCAGCTGGGTGCCAGGAGAGACGTCCCCAAGTACTGATTCCTCTGAGATAACTCGATATGCCCCCGAGTGACCCAAGGCGGAGCAGATCAAACTTGGGCCTCCCCCTCCCCCCAACCATGTAAGAATGGGGCTCCGAGCCCTGCCCTTGAGCTCTCCTCCAACTGAGTGGGCCCATGCTGCCCGAGCGCCCCTAACTCACAATGATGGGAGTGACCTCATGGCCCTCTCCCTTATCTCCTTCCTGTGCTCTTGACCTCCCCCTCCCCCCGTGGTCCCCAAGCCCCCTTTCCCATGCCATCTGTGCCCCGTTAAAACATGACTGCACACATTCCCCACGGGCTGCCATGAGTCTTCAGAGAACCAGGGTCCTCCCCAGGGAGCATGCCCCGAACCCACTGGGGAAAGCAAGGGCTGACAAAGGAATCTCAAGTCCCTTGGGAGAGGGACCTGTGCTGACCACTGGACTTCAGAGAACATGGCCAAGAGCTCCCAGAGGAAGGAGGGTTGCCTGGGCCCCTGCACCTGGAGCTGTTCTGAGCACCATGGTGGGGGGGGCTTTCTCTGTGACTCCCCCATCCCATGTCCTCAGAGGGGGGTCTGTCTTCTCTTCTCAGCTCTTGCTCATCCTATCCCCCCACTTCCTCTTGCCTGACTCCAGAATCCCCATCTTCCCCCTCAAAAGAGCAGGCTCCCCACCCTTGTCACCACCCCCTTCTTCTCCCTGGCTCCTTCCTGCATCTTTCCACAAAGAGGCATAAGGTGGCCCCGAGGAGGTGCCCACAGGACATTATTGTGGTGGGTGGGATCGCCCGCCCTTGGTGGGAGCTGTGCCCTCCTCCACGGGTGCTGTGAGCAGGACTGGGTTTTTAGTGGGGGGGTGATGACTGACTGGGGGCTCAAGCCCTTCCTCCACCTCCTCTTGCACCTGCTGCCCCCTCCCTCCCCCAGGGGAGCAGCCCCAGCCTCCGGCCGCCCTTTCACCTGGGAGCAGAGAAAGAGGGGCTGAGTCAGCCTTGGGGGCCCCGACCCTCGGCCCCTTCTCCTCCTGCCTCTGCCCCCCGACTTCCCCCCCCCCCAGGCCAGCGGCTGGGCCAGGGGCCAGGGACTGGAGACTAACTCACCAATTGGTGCAGAGCTGGAGGTCCGCTTCCATGGTCCTGGGGGATGTGAAGCTTTTCACTTTCCTAGAACTGGCAGAGCAGGAAATGAAACTGAAAGTGGTCTGGGCTGCAGTTAGGGCAGCCCCCCCCCCCCCCCGGGAGGGGAGAGGGCGGGGGCCGGGGCAGGAGGCTCAGTTTTGTCCGGCAGGATTCTGGAGATTCCCCAGCTCTGGAACTGGCCTGGGGGGGGAGGGGATGGGGGGGCTGCCGGGCAATGAGAGGGTCCTGCCCCTGTGGATGGGACGGCCAGGGCTGGGGAGCAGATGGGGGGGGGCGTGGGTCCGGAGCCCGGGACAGTCCTTCAGAGCCCCGAGTTGGGGTTTAGCCAGGTGGAGCCCCCCCCCAGAACTCGGCTTTGAGACCCCACGGCCACCTTCATAAGCTGCACCCTCTGCAAGAGAGACGGACAGAGCGACAGAATGACCGAGACAGAGCCGATCTGCGCTGGAGATCTCAATAGTGTTTTATTTGCCCCGCTCCAGGAGAAGAGTTTCCAGCATTCACCGGACCAAAACCTGGGGTTCCTCCCTTTCCTCTCCTCTTCCCCCCTCCCCCTCCCCCAAACCCAAGGCAATCCCCTATAGGATCAACACGCGCGATTCTTCTAAATGCATTTCCGTGTCCAGCCTGCTGAGCAAGAAAAATCGGATCACAGGCAGACAACAGGTCCTCCCAGGCAGGGGCTGCTGGGCTTACCCTGGGTCTCCAACGCTTGCACACAATAAGTAGGCGCCTAATAAATGCTGCTTGGATGGAATTAAATTGTAAGGGAGGACATCTGCTGTAAATACGCGGATTCTCTCAGGTTCTCGTGGAGTGGAGCCGGGCGTCGGCACTGGGCTCAGAAAAGGGGCTCAGTGCTGGCGCCTGGCCCACCCGGTCATTGTCCCTTGTCAGAAAAGCCAAACAAGAGCAGCCTTAAGAGGGGACTTGGGATTTGGGAAGTGGAGGCCACCCACGTCTGCCGTGGGCAGAGGCAGATGAGGGAGGGGGAAATGGGTCAAAGGAGGGAGCAGGTAAAGGGTGCTTGTGGCCCCAGAGGAGAGTTCCAAGACCCCACTGGGTCTGAGAGGGAAGAGAGAAACAGAGAGAGAGAGAGAGAGAGAGAGAGAGAGAGAGAGAGAGAGAGAGAGGCACAGAGAGACATGACAAAGAGGAGGGGGACTTCTTGGAGAAGGGGCTGTGATATTCTGGATTTGCCTCCTCCAGCTTGAACCTCTTGTCTCCTGGACAGGAAAGGACCTCGGAAAGAAGAGTCTCCATCCCCAAGAGACTGAACCACGATTCTGGGGAGTAAGAGACTGGGACTTTTGTCCCCCACCAACTACTAGGAAGCTCATAACCCTGTTAGACCTCAGTTTTATAATTTTTGTTTTCAGGAGTCCCGGGATGTAGAGGCCGGGGAATGATGTCACCGTGTTTAGCACTGTGCACTAAGCACTTTGTACAAATATTGTCTCACTGGATCTTCACAACATCCCTGAGAGATGAATACTACCATCACCCACACTGTGTCTGAGGCTGGATTTGACGCAGGTGTTCCTGGCTCCAGGCCCAGTGTTCCAGATGCTGCCTCACCTCCCTGCCTCGTGGAGTCCCAGAACTTAGGGGTCGAAGCCCAAGGCTGGAGCTCTGGGATGAAAGAAAGTGGGACTGCTGGGGTATTACCCCCCCTGCTAACTCCACGTTTTTCCCCTCTGAGGGGAATCCGAAGACCAGGGAAGGGCTGTAAGAAAGGAGGAGAACTCCTAGTTAATGGGTCATTGTGTACTCTGTGATTTGTACATGTACTCTGTGAGGTGAGATGAAGGCCGTCATATCCCTGAAGACCATTGCTACATGTGCTTATTATGGGACTATACACCTCTTTGGACTTCAAACGAGCTGGTTTTGAGTTATATTCTAGTCGGGGTGGAGCCAGTGTAAGTCAAAGAAAGCTGCTGAGGGAGGAGGGGGAGAGACTAACATGGCACCTTCCCTCTGTGCAAGTAGGGATCCTGGGCTTGTGCTTACACCTAAACAAGACTTTCATGTTTCCCCCAAATCACATAAAATCTGCAAGCACTTATTAAGCATGTCATGTACGTTAAGTGGTGGCAATCCTAATACATGAAAACAGGAAACCAGTTCCTGCCCTCAAGAGACTTGAACTAAGTGGGGAGGGGGAGTGGGAAGTGGGTCTAACTAAGGTGGAGTTTGGAGAGAATTGAAGACATGGCTGGCCTGGACATGGTCCAGCACATGCTCAGTACTCTTCACTCTGGATCTGATCAATGCAGGTTCAGAATACGGTCCGACTTCCCTGAAGGACCATTAGCTTCCTTGGCTCTTTCTCCAGCTTCCCCCCAACTGTGTCTCCCTCTCCTATCTCAGACAAGTGAACAAATAGAAGGATCAGATTGACCCCCATTAAATATCACCTTAGCAGCATCAGTCTAATATTTGACCACTAGGCAATTTTAGGACCTTGATTCTGTCAGCAAGTTTGCCAGCTTTTTCAATAGAATCTATCAAATGAGATAATACTTGAAAGATTAATAATAGCTATTAGGATAGCTGACAGACTTGCTAGGAAGCAATTGGGTGGTGCAGTGGGTAGGGTACCAGATCTGGAGTCAGGAAGGTCTGAGTTCAAATCCAGCCTTGGAACATTTCTAGCTGTGTAGTTCTGGGCAAGTCACTTTAACCTTTTTGCCTCAGTTTCTACATCTGTCAAATGAGCTGGAGAAGGAAATGGCACTTCCCTATCTTTACCAACAGCAATCCAAATGGGGTCAAAAAGAGTTGGACAACTGAAGAAGACAATTAGCATTTGCTAAGCTTTAACTGGTGTCTTATTGGACAGGATAAAGAGGTGATGATTTCCTTGGACCTATTCAAAATCCAGTAAGTTTTCTTTTGTCATCATAAAGTGAATGGGGGTGGGGAGTACTGAGGGAGATAGTCAATATATTCAGTGTTATACAGGAAAAAAAGAAATAGAATAATAGCAAACATGGCCCACAAGGGAGTTATTTACACTACCCCCAAATCTACTTTGGGAAAAAAGGACTATTTTTTCCTTGCATGCCCCCGCCCTCTTGGGGCTCTGGTCCTAGGTGCCCAGCCTTGGGTCAGTTTTCCTAAAGGCAGAGTCTTTCACTGAGCCCTTGGAGGTCTGTGCCAGGACTCTAGAAGAGATGGCTCCTGATAGCCTACTGAGATCAGCGTCTGAAGGGAGCCTGGGGAAGAATACCCAATATTCTCCCTTTTAGCCTGAGACACTCAGGTGGGTGGCTGGCTCTGGGCTCAGTGCTGCTGGAGGCTTCCTGGACAGTGTGTCCTTCATCCCTCTCTGCTGGAGCCAGGCCTAGGCTTGTCCTTTGTCATGGCCCAATAGCCTTCTCCATGCAGGAAGTAACCGGCATGCTTGCAGGGGAAAATCTTCAGAATTGATGCAAATAAGAGAGTAGTCCTTTCTCTGTGTGCAGGGTGAAAGGAGGAAGAGGAAGGTGGAAAGGGGAGGGGAAAATGAAGAGAGAAATAGGAGGTGAGGAAGGAGAGAGGGAGGAGATAGAAATAGGTGAAAAAGGGAGGAGGAGGGAGAAGAAAGGAAGAAATAGGAGGTGAGGAAGAAGAGGTTAGAGAAATGAGGAGAGAAAGGGGAAGAGTAAGAGAGAGGGGTGAAGAGAGGGGAAAGGGAGGAAGAAGAATAATTTCCCCTGAAGGAATATGGCAGGCAGAGGGAGTCCAGGTCGAGGCCCCTGAGATGGCATTGCCCAGGTCTTCCAGGCAGCTTGTCTCCTCAAATTGGAGAGGTGTGCAAGACTTGTGTACGTGTGCATACATATGTTGCTATGTGCTCAAGTGTAAATGTGTTTGCTTGTTATGCAGGTATGTGCACACATGTGGGCAGATACACCATCTTGTCTGTGCCAGTCAATAAGTATTTATTAAACACCTACTGTGTGTCAGGAGCTGGAAAACACAAAGAACAGCCAAAGCTAGCCCCTGGTCTGTTGGTGAGGTAGGTGGGGGTAGGGGGATGACCACAGGCATGCCATGCTGTGTGGGCAAGCTGTAGCAGTGTACAGCTGAGGTTATCCCCAGAGGGTGGGTCCTAGCACATCAAGGGAGAAGCTGAAATGCATTTGGTTCCTGGATGCATACAGGACTCTGCATTAGACTCTTCCCACACTGACTCTCTCAGCTGCCAAGAGAGCTTTGGGGCCCAGTTGGCCACAGCTTGGGAGTGGGGCTGTAGCCGGATGCGCCTATGTCCGCTCTGACTCTGTTGGCAGGCAGAGGACAAGGAGCTTTTTATCCAAACTATGGGAAAGCTCGGCATTCTGAGCTGGCGGGGAAGAAGGGGAGGAGAAGCAAAGATCCAGGAGCCCTTGGCTGTCCCAGCCCTTGGCCTCTTTCCCTGGGGCAGATGAGGGACTTTCATCCTCTCAGGATAATTTTCACAGTCATGGGCTGCTGCTCCCTCATCAGGTCAGGGGCCCAAGCTTCTAATCCTTTCACCTCTGCCTTGGCAGAGCTGGAAAATCCCCTTCCCCCAAGTGCTAAGAAAATAAATGGATGTGGGGTCTCTGCTTAGAAGTCTCAGAGACCATGGGACAAATGCCCGTTTGTTTGCAGCCTGTTACTTAATGATGTGAAACAAAAACCATTGCAGGCTCAGATTTCTTTTTGTTCTCTCTTGCTCTTGAAATTGATAATGACCTCCCTGAACTTCAAAGAGTTTGTGTGAAGGACTCAGAAAATCTTAGAATCTTATCTTTGAAAGGGATCTCAGAAACATCTTGAACATCACCAATGATGAGAAATTCACTTCTGTGCTAGTCTGGACACAGGGCCCCCTGCAACGCTAGCAGTGGTGATAGAGAGGGACTAATGTCACACACAATTATGAGCAGAGCGAGCAGATTGGGGACCAGAGGCAGGAAATATAGCCAAGGTCCCACAAGGCTTCTCAAAGTGGCATGGGACAAAGTCAGGAAAAAATTCAAGGGAGAAGTCAGCCACTGACCTCTGAGTCTCTTGGATCTTCCAATTTGGTTCAGCACAAGACCTTACATGTCCTTACTGGAGTAGTGTGAGGACAGAGAAATGGGTGTTTCATAAGTGAAGTTGACCAGAGATGCTTCCTAGGTGAAACAGACAACAGATGTTGCAGTGGTGAAATAGACAAGAGATGCTGCAGCAGTAAAAATAGACAAGAGATGTTGCAGAGATGAAATAGACAAGAAATGTAGAGATGTAATAAGCAACAGATGTTGCAGTGGTAAAATAATAGACAAGAGATGTTGCAGTGGTGAAATAGTCAAAAAATGCTGCATCAGTAAAAATAGACAAGAGATGTTGCAGAGATGAAATAGACAAGAGATGTTGCACTAGTAAAATAGATGTTGCAGAGATGAAATAGACGAGAGATGTTGCAGTGGTGAAAGACAAGAAATGATGCATCAGTAAAAATAGATAAGAGATGCTGCAATGGTAAAATGGGTTGGCATTGGCAATAGATTAGATATATTGGGGGGGGTTGAGAGATAGTGAGAAGTCCAGATTGACTCTGGTTGGAGCCTGGGAGAGTGGGAGGATAGGGTTGCCTTCTAAGTAATAAGGAAGCAGGGGAAACTTAAGGATAAAGACATGTTTGATGATGTGGTTTAATCATTTCAGCATTGTCTAACTCTTCATAACCCATTTGTACAGATGAGGAAACTGAAGCACACAGTGCTGGGTGACTTGTCCAGGATCATACAACTAGAAAGTGTCTGAGGCTGGACTTGAACTCAGAAATCTGAGTCTTTCTGACTCCAGGTAGGCATTCTATCCACTGCACCATCTAGCTGCCCTTTGATTTGGACACACACTCTCTCTTTCCCTCTTCCTCTCCCTCTCCCCCTCTCCCTCTGCCCCTCCTTCTCTCTCTCTCTCTCTCTCTCTCTCTCTCTCTCTCTCTCTCTCTCT
>JAJPUD010025159.1:0-11173 GCA_023553655.1 Myrmecobius fasciatus | reverse complement strand
AAAAAATGGAAATGCCATGTAAAAAATTTTGCCCTCAGAGAAGAACTTTTAATTATTATAGTATTAAAAGATAAAATATGTTGATATTATACAATACCATACAAATATGTTTTATGACTTCCTTAGTATCAAAACTTTTCCCTCTGTTGTCAGCTGATCTTCATGTGTTGTCTGGGGATTCTACAAAACTCACCAAAAATTCCCATTTGTTTTCATAGGCTTACCTACAATATATCAAAACCATGATGAGGAAAGCTGCAATGTGGAAGGCATTAACTGTATCCTTCCTTGTAGGATAAAGGATGGAAACTTGGGGGGCAAAAACTATTACCATTGTAAACTCTTTGGGAAAAGATATCATTTCATTCTTGTATTTGTGCTTCAAGAATTTAACACAATATTGGGAACATAATAGGAGTTTAATAAATGAATGTGTGTGTGTGTGTGTGTATGTAAACACAGGGAAATTGTTTAGTCTAATGGGTAGTCAATGGGAGTCTGTAGTAGTAAGCAAACTAGTCAGTAAAACTAAACAAAAAATGGTTTATACATAGGTAAAGACCTGCAAACTTGGAAAGGATTCCAAAACATGTTTAGAGTAATATTTGGAGATGTAAATATGTGATTTGTGGGGATTTTTTCCACTTAGAATATCAAAAGAAATGCATTTCACTTTGAAAACTAGCCTCCTGCATTAAATTATTTGGTGACTCAACAAATAAATAAACCTGAACCAATATCAGTAATCTTCCAGGGGGGAAAGCAGCATCTAGGCTGACAACCTGTGTTCCAAGTTTCAGATCAATGCAATTTGAAATGGTTGAGATATTAAGCCCTGACAATTAGCTGTGGCAGCCCTGCTAGATGTCACCAGAGTGAAGATTTGATCTGTAAATAAATTCAAATTACTTGCTTTCAGAGTGTGCCTGGACTTCCAGTAATTTGTTTTTCCTCTTCCTCTATGTATACTCAGTATCCAAAGTTATATTGCAGATCTATTTTTTTTTGATGTGATGCATTATATTCCATCAGTTCTTATTATAATGTGGTAGGAATTAATGTGTTAAGACATAGCATCCTGTGCTATTTGTGCCTCCCCCAGATACTACTGTGCCCCACCTATCAGAATTAAATTAAAAGGACTTGCCATATTTCTACTGGTGTTTGATCTTGTTGATTAAATTTGACTAACAAAAGTACTGTTATATGCCATACCCAAGGCATTCTGTGGAAAGGTTTTCTAAAGCAAGATTTTTCTCTTGTATTAATATGTTGTTTACACCCATTAAGAGTTCATTTACTTTTTCTATACATACATATACATATATGTATATATGTATATATATATATATACATATATATATATATATATACATATATACTTTTGCTCTCTTCAAAGTGGAGGAAATTCTCTTCTTGGCTTCCAGCCTCACTTTACAATCAGGTTTAGTAATATTCTTAGGTCTACAGTCAGATTCTTGGCAAATTCAAGCCATATTCATCTACTGAGAGAAAAGAGACCATAGGTTATCATGCTCTAATTCATTTCATTTTTTTCTCTCTTTTTATTGGTCAGGGACATGGTAAATATGAGCTATTAACAAAGTTAGCTGACCTAATTTCAGAAGCTGTCATGGCTGACTCCCCTTCTCTCTTATTTTTCCTTTCCTTGTCCCTCTCTCTACTTCACTCTCCCTTTCCTTCTCCCTCTCATTCTCCTTTCTGTCTCTTCATTTCTCTCTGTTTGTCTCTGTGTGTGTGTCTCTCTCTCCTTGTGTGTGTGTCTCTGTCTACCTACTTCTGTTTCTCTGGCTCTCTGTGTCTGTCTGTCTTTGCATATTTCTGTCACTCTGTTTCTTTCTCTGTCTCACTGTGTGTCTCTGTCTCTTTATCTCTCTTTTCCTCTCTGTCTGTCTCTGTCTCTCTATTTCTCTATTTTTGTCTCTGTCTGTCTCTGTCTTTGTCTCTGTCTTTCCCTTTCATCAGTGAGTACAACTGTCTTTTTTCCTGAAATTGACCAAGCATTAGATTACCTGTCAATGTGAAATTGTCTAAGCAGATGCAGCAACAACAGTTGCATTCCCTGGATAAGATCACGTGAATCAAACATCACATAGGATTATCCAGTGGCTAGAGCACTAAACTCTCAAGTTCTAAGCCAAAGGATTTTGCAATTTTTTTCAGATATCTTTATTCTATTTATGTACCAAGCCAATGCATAATCATTGCAGAATCCAATGATATTTCTAGGTTACTAATAAGAATAGGAACATGCCCTGTATGTCATTGATGTAGGGAACTCATAGAAGGGAAAATTACCTTTATGAATACAAATCATCTGTGGGAAAACTGGGACACTGATACATTGTTGGTGGAACTGTGAACGGATCCAACCATTCTGGAGAGCAATTTGGAGCTATGCTCAAAGAGTTATCAAACAGTGCATACTCTTTGACCCAGCAGTGTTTCTACTGGGCCTATATCCCAAAGAGATTTTAAAGGAGGGAAAGGGACCCACATGTGCAAAAATGTTTGTGGCAGCCCTTTTTGTAGTGGCAAGAAACTGGAAATTGAAAAGATGCCCATCAATTGGAGAATGGCTGAATAAATTATGGTATATGAATGTTATGGAATATTATTGTTCTATAAGAAATGACCAACAGGAGGATTTCAGAGAGGATTGGAGAGACTTGCATGAACTGATGCTGAGTGAAATCAGCAGAACCAGGAGAACATTATACACAGAAACAAGACTATACGATGATCAATTTTGATGGACATGGTTCTCTTCAACAATGATGTGATTCAAACCAGTTGTGCTGCGATGAAGATTGTCATATACATCCAGAGAGAGGCCTGTGGGAACTGAGAGTGAACCACAACACAGCATTTTAACGTTTTCTGTGAATATTTCCATGCATTCTGTTTTCCTTCTTAGGTTGTTTTTTTTTCTTCTTCTCTTTCTAGATCTGATGTTTCTTGTGCAGTAAGATAACTGTATAGATATGTATACATGTATTGTATTTGTCATATAATTTATCCTATCTAGCATGTATTAGATTACCTGTCATCTAGGGGTGGGGGACGGGGGGAGGGAAAGGAAAAGCTTGGGAAAAAAAAGTTTTTTTTGCAAAGGTCAATGTTGAAAGGTCACTCATATGTTTTGCAAATAAAAAGCTTTATTAAAAAAAAAAAAAGAATTTGGACAGCTAGGTGGCGCAGTGGTTAGAGCACCAGCCCTGAAGTCAGGAGGACCTGAGTTCAAATCTGGTCTCAGACACTTCCTAGCTGTGTGACCTTGGGCAAGTCACTTAACCCCAATTGCCTCAACAAAAAGCAAAAAAAAAAAAAGATTCTTAGAATTCCTGGCTACTTTCTATAGGATAGTTTTCCTGATTCCCTCAGACTATAGAAATAAGATTTGTACTATATGTTTCCTTCTATATATTCTGTACTATATCTTTTATGTACCTATTTATTTAAATGTTTCCTTTTTTCACTGGAATGTAAGCTTCCAGTGAGCAGAGACTGTATTTGCTTATTGTTTTATTTCCAGATCTTAATAAAATGCTTGATAACTAAAAAAAAAAAAATGAATACAAATCATCATCTTATTGGCAATGGAGAATCTTAGAAAGTAGCCTAGATCACAAAACATAAAGGGTCCAGGGTCACAAACCTAGAATGTATCAGAGTCAGGGTTTGAAACATGGTTGTTTAAGTTCCAAGGCTAATTCTTTATCCAATCTGCCAATTTGCTTCTCAGTTTTGAGTTACTCATATGAAATATGTTATTTCCTCCCTCTTCCACTAAAATCCTATTCTGCTTCTCTAAGCAGAATTATCTTTGCCAAGAAAAATTCTGGTAAAAATGAATCAAAATGGAAAAACTGTGAATATAGATCTGGTGTCTATCATGTTATACCCATTCTACTTCAGTTCAAGAAATTCAATAACTAAATGGTTAGCCATGGTGTAAGCATTTTTATTTTATAAAAAAGATGTATTTAAATGGTCTACTAGGGACAGAGTTGCTCCTACATGTGTCAGTGAAGGAAAATTATACCACATAACTTAACCAAATCTTTTCAAGAATTCAAAAAGTATTTAATACTAAATGTAAAGCAAATTTGATTTTTTAAAATATTTGATACTAAATTTGATACTATTTGATATTGTTCTACATCTCAAATCAGACTAAATGGTAAACCAAATGGTACCTTCCTAGCTCAAATTGGATCAATTTACTAAGCCTTTAATTTATTCTCAAATTTTGGTTAGTGTGAAGACATGAGAAATATAATTGTTTCATAGGCACTCTTGGCAGTTTTTTTTTCACCCTTGCCTTGATGTTCCAATATTTTCATTCCTTTCCCCCTAAATTAAAAGAAATACAATGATTTAAGTAAAAGAGGAATAAAAGAAGATATGGGCAAAGTTGTCTGTATCCAGCTAATCACACAAAAATATGATCCAGACCTGAGGAAATTTGATTCTGTGAGGATAACAAACTACCAGGTTATTTTCTAATAGAAATATGTGTCTCGGTATTTTTTACCTTTTGAGGTGATGGAGAATCCACTTAATGACTATCAAGAAGGAGAAGGTGGTGACTAAATAGAGCTAGAAATAAAATGGAGTGACTATACCCTTAGTAGCTCTCTTTTTCTAATCGTCTATGTAACTATGTAAATCTGAGTAGCTCAGTGAATAAATGGTTAAGTACCAATTCCTTTCATCCAACAATGGTATTAATGTGAAATTAATAATAAAAATGGAAAAAACACAATAAACAATCATAAATAATTACCCTGAAATTATAATGGCCAAATTTAGCTTAAAAATATATATATGAGAATGAATCTCTGACTCTTCATTGCAGAGGTGGAAAACTATGGTTACAAAATGTTTTACTTGGCTAATATATTAGTTAATTTTGTTGAAAAAAAATATATTCTTTATAATTGGGTTTGGCTTTCTGGGAGAGAAAGAAAAGAAAAAGCTATTTATCAGAAGATACACACAATATAATTTGTTTCTTTAAATGGCTTTAAATTTCAATTAGAAAATTGCATATGTATACTTGTGTGTATATATGCATATATGTACACACATATATAAATGTATATATACATATAAATGTGTTATGTATATTGGATTTTTGATTGTCCTAAACAGTCCTACAATAATTAATCATTCTATACTCTACTATTACTGAATACTGAAGAAAGTTAGGGAAATTAGGAATTGGAGATGTGGAGGGAAAGCATTCCAGATATAAGATACAGTCCCTACAAATGCATGGAATTGGGAGATGGAGAATGAGCATCAAGCATGCTAAGCCAAACAAGCAGAACCAGGAATGCATTGTACAGAATGACAGCAAGATGATGATCAACTATGAAAGTCTTGGCTCTTCTCACTAGTTCAGTGATCCAAAGCAATCCCAATAGACTTTGGATAGAAAATACCAACTGCACCCAGAAAAAGTACTAAGGAGACTGAAAGTAAATCAACACCATGTTATGCTCACTTCTTTTTTTATCATTTTTTTAAATCTCTCCCATGGTTTTTCCCTTTTGCTTTGATTTTTCTCTCTCAACATAATTCATGAAACAAAGTATATTAAAAATAAATAAACTATAAAAAAGAGCAAATAGATCAAGGTGTTGTTATTGCAGGATGCATGAAGAGGAACAATGCAATATGAGGGTAGTTTGACTATGGACAAGTAGTGTGAGAGGAAGGACCTGAATTCAGGTCTTCCCAGCTACAAAGGTCACTCTTTACAAACTATGCCAGACCACCTCTCTAATGATTGCTGCCATTTTTCAGTCTGTGCTTGTTGTATGTGATGTTCTATGACCCCATTTGGGATATTCTTGGCAAAGATACTGGAAGTGTTTGCCATTTCCTCCTCTACCTCATCTTACACATGAGGAAATTGAGGCAAACAGAGTTAAGTTGCTCAGGCACATATATTTTAATATGTATTATGAACATTATACTATATATATATACATATATATGTAATTATAACAACAATAAGAACATAAAATTCAAATGTATATAGCAATTTAGTATTGTCCTTTATTAGATTATAAATTCGTTCAACCTAAGAGGTTTACTTATCTCTGTATCTCACTTGATAAGATTTGCATATTGTAGACACTCAATATTTGCTGAGTTGCTTACATATAGCTGGAATCATAAGATTAGAAAACTCCAATATAGTATGAAGGAAAATATCAGTACAGTCAGGATGCTTTTATTTTCATGGATGGAATTATAATACTCAAAACCAGAGAAAAAGTAAGATGTCTTCACTGAACCGTATTTAACAGTCTGTGAATTGGTATATTCCAGAATCACCTGTGAGCTAAAGGAGCACAAGGGGAAATTTAGTGGGAATCTGGGTCCTTCTGGTGCATTCTAAAGTCTATATTTGTTCAGTGTAATTGTCTTTGGATAATCTGACAAAGAATTCTAACTTGCTAACAAACATTTTACTCACAAGCATCTTTGCTTTTCCACTTCATTTGGAAAGTTTGGCCAATGAGAGCTGAAATAAAGATCTAAAAGGAGACTTATTTCTTTCTTGGATTTATTCCTATAGCCAAAAGAGAAAAATTTTAAAGCTGGGCTATACAATAAATTGCAATGTTCTGGAACTCAGGAATTACTTAGTGGGTGATAACTTAAGAGCTATTAAGAACATTCTAAGTCAGGTTACTAAATAAGTATGAGGGAATTTGAAATATACATTTAAAAGAATTCATTTTTTAAATGTGTGTTCCGTTCATCTCTCATCATTAGATATTTTGTATTTATGATAAATATAAGCTAAACAAGTTGAACAATTTCAGTCCTATTATTGAATCAGGCATCTAAATTTCACAACAAAGATAAATGACCAATAAGATAATGTATACTAGTATATATATTTTACTATATACATATAGACTATATTACTTAGAGGAAATCATATTTTTAAAATACACCTATGGTCCTTTTTTCTTCATCTATTTATTGATAATAAGGCACACTATATCTTACAAGTTATAATATCTGTATTTGAGGTTGAATCCGAAATATTCATTACTACTAAAACTTTCAGAATAGGTGTCCTAACATCTGTGTCAGAGACAAAGATAACACCTGCATTATAGACTTCCCATGTTGTAATAATGGATAACAGAGTATACACTAGAGATTGAATTTGGCTCACAATGTGGACAGATCTTAGTAAAAAGGCAAACTTCATCAAAATGAGGTTTTGTTATATTATGATAATGTATAACTTTGATGGCTCTGACATGAATAGAATTTTATTTTTAGTTGGACTGTTTGTGATTGTAAAGATGTGAATAGAGTTTAAATGTACTTATACTTTTATTTCTATTCTAAAATTACACTCTTGCAAAGCAAAACTCTAGTGCCTAATTGGGTCATAGGGGATTGTTGCCAATTACTATGAAGACCTATTTCATTTTGCTCATAAATTTTCAGTAAATTAAGTTGAAAATACAAGGAAGATGCAGAAATTCTAGAATTTCATTTGCATTTTTATAAGTGGCCATTTTTGCAGCACTTTCTCTGAAATCTTAAAAGTTCATATTTTTGTCTGTAACACATTTGGAAAAAATGTTTAGATCTATTTTTACAACTTGTTATATTCTATATAAATGCTTTTATTTTAAATCCTAATCTTATGAAAAAAGCCATAGTTCCATTAAAACAGGACAATTTGTAGTTAGGATTGTCTAATCATGTAACGTGGAAGTCAGTGGCAAGAAGATGAATATTATATAAAATTCTAAATACCTACTAAAGAGAGGAAGCTTAGAAGGTAATAATGAATTAGCTATAAAATTATTTTTGATAAGAAAGAAAAATTATCAATTTTCATACATGCTATATTATAAAGCTGTGTATGTGTGTGTGTGTGTGTTTGTGTGTGTGTGAGTGTGTGTGTGTGTGTGTGTGTGTGTGTGTGAGGTCTAGGGTCACATAACTTGTATTTACCTAAGGCTAGTTTTGAAATCAGGAAATTGAATCATCCCTCTCTCTATTGCACAAGTTCAACTTCTCAATATATGTAAACACCCACATAAATAAGCATTATACTCTGAGTAGTGTGAAAAGTCACAATAGCATGTTATATACATACATATGTATATATATATGGAGACATAGCTATATCTGCATATGGATAAAAATATGATATGTACTATCCTTCTTAGCATATAGAGACAAGGCACTTGACCTATTTGCCTCATTTTTTTCATCTGTAAAGGGAATTAGAAAAGGAAAATGACAAATACATTTGTATTTTTGACAAGAAAACATAAACAGGTTTAGGAAGAATTAGAAACAATTAAAAACACCTGAACAACAAACAATGAATATATTATATACATACATGCACAAAAATACATATACACATGCATATTTTCATACACACACAATCTTATTTTTCTTGCTTGAATACTGGGTGAGATGGGAAATGTCTCTGAACTTCTGATTTCCCTTACTGGAAAAAAATAAAATCACAAAATCCAGAGTTGAAGGAATCTTAGATACCATTTATTATAAGCGAACTATGATTAAGAATTCCTACCTGAAGAGACCAGACAATTGATTATCCAATATTTAATGATCACCTCTAATAAGGAGGAATCTGTTGCTTGGACTTTGTAAGTAAATTGCCCAAATTAGAAAGAATTTAAGTGGCAAAACCTGACTTCAAACTCTTGCCCTCTGATTTCTGTATCCTTGCCACTACATTGTCTATTACTTTTGATTTCCTTCCCTGTTCAGAGAATTGGTTATGAGTTAGGCTAAAATGAGGAAGAACCATTATTCCTCATTTTTGACTGGCCTAGTTTAACTCTGCCTACTCTGATGTAACACTGCATTCTTTATCATATTTGAGAAAAGAGAGCAGAATTAATGCTTTTTCACTCTCTGATTCTTTGATGATCTTCATTTAGAAAGAACATGGTAAACATAAGGTTAGTAATCTAAGAATTTAAATACTTTGCTTGCAGCCTAATCTTATATTTGCATTAAATTATATGCACAAACGGGGCGGAGCCAAGATGGCGAACTGCAGACACCATTCTCTGTGAACTCCTGAGACCTTCCCTCAGACCCAGAAAAAGTGAGCCTCCAAACTGGTTTTTGAGTGAGGGCTCTGCCAAACATTTGGACTACAACACACTTCTATCAAAAATATACCTTGAAAGAACCCCGGAGAAGGTTAGCCTCAGGGGAAATCGGCCTCAGGTCGCGATCAGACTCCAGCCAGGGCAGAAGTTAGGGCTGTGATAGAGGGGCAGATTTTAGGCACCCAGGAAGCCCCTGGGAGATGCCTGGGCCACGTTGCTCTGCTTGCGGGCAGGTGCTTTGGCAGATCTGCCTTTGGTAAAGGGTGGATCGAGAGTAACTGAAAACGTGGTCCTAGTGCGATTCTAGCCCGAACAGCCTCAGACCGGAAATCAACTTGGCAAACTGCCCCAGGGCAAATACAAATTGTTGCAGTATTCTCAGCTGGTGACCAATATCCCAACTTTAAATGATGAGCAAGAAGCAGAAGAGAGCTCTCACCATAGATAGCTTTTACGGAGAAAAAAATAGAACAGTCCCCAGATCCTGACATTATGAAAACAATCCCAGATGAAGCCACAAAGGCAGACTTAAATTGGTCTCCCTTTCAGAAGGCTTACCTGGAAGATTGCATTAAGAATCTCAAAAGAGAGCTAGAAGAAGAATGGGGAAATAAATTGAGATCAGGGCAACAGAAATATCAAAAACTGGAAAATAGGACTGGTGAATTGGAAAAAGAAAACAGTTCACTGGAAAACAAATTTGGTGAATTGGAAAAAATCACCAAATCACTGGAAAATAAAAATGGTGAACTGGAAAAAGACAACAATTCACTGAAAAACAAAAATGGTGAACTGGAAAAAGACAACAATTCACTGAAAAACAAAATTGGTGAATTAGAAAAAGACAACAATTCACTGAAAAATAAAACTGGCAAAATGGAAAAAGAATGCATTGAATCAAGAAATTCAATTGGCCAGCTACAAAAGGAGCTAAAAAAGATAACTGAAGGAAATAATACTTTAAAAATTAAAATTGAACAAATAGAAGTAAATGACTCAATAAGACTTCAAGAATCAGTTAAACAAAAACAAAAAAATGAAAAAAATATAAGAAAATATGAAATATCTCCTAGGAAAAACAACTGACTTGGAAAACAGATCCAGGAGAAACAATTTAAGGATTATTGGACTCCCTGAAAGCCACAATGAAAAAAAGAACCTGGATGCTATCTTCCAGGAAATCATGAAAGAGAATTGCCCTGATATTTTAGAATCAGAAGGCAAAATTGGCATTGAAAGAATTCACCGATCACCTCCAGAAAGAGACCCCAAAATTAAAACCCTAAGGAATATCGTGGCCAAATTTCAGGACTATCGCACCAAGGAAAAGATATTGCAAGCAGCTAGAAAGAAACAGTTCAAATGCCCTGGAACTGTAATTAGAATTACACAGGATATGTCAGTTTCCACTTTAAAGGATCGAAGGGCCTGGCATCAGATATCCCGAAAGGCAAAAGAACTTGGATTACAGCCAAGAATAAGTTATCCACCTTGAATGAGCATCATCTTCCAGGGAAGAAGATGGTCATTCAATGATACAGGAGAATTTCACCTATTTCTAATGAAAAGACCAGATGTGAACAAAAAATTTGACCTCCAAATAGAGAACTCAAGAGAAGCATAAAAAGGTAAAAAGGAAAACTCTTGAGAACTGTATTTTTACTATAGGTATCCTTAAAGAATGGCAGTATAATTTGATTTTTCTTCGATAATAATGGAAAAGAAATGAGAGGTGGAAGGGATACCATACTGAAAAAGAAAATGGGGGGAGGGGGGAAAGGAGGCAAAATAAAGTAAAAATAAAGGAGATAAAATAAGGCAAAATCTCATAAAGAGACATAGAAGATCTAATATAATTGAGGGAAAGAAGGGAGGGCAATGAGTACTGTGTAAACCTTACTCTCATTAGATTGGACTCTAAGAGAATATATCAAACACATTTGCTTCGAAAAAAACGCCTGACCCTTGTTGTGGGAAGGTAGGAGGAAGGGGAGAAAAGGAAA
>JAJPUD010025158.1:0-17893 GCA_023553655.1 Myrmecobius fasciatus | reverse complement strand
ATGGTCACTCATATGTTTTGCAAATAAAAAGCTTTATTAAAAAAAAAGATCAATGGTAGAGAACTACCCATACATATGTTATACAAATAAAAAGCTTTAATAAAAAAATCAGTTTAGAGACTTTATCTTCTGTTGGTTTGAGAGAAGGTCAGAGGAAGACACAGAGAGTCATATCTGCACTCTGCCATCTTGGCTCCGCCAGGAATATTTCTATAGAAGAAAGTTGACTGAGAAAATAACTCCCATCTGCCTAATTTTCTATCCCTACAAAAATGTACAGTTGTATCAAGGCATCATTAGTGAAAGCATGGAAAAGGAAATTGCAAGATAATTTTAAAAATCCATCAACAAGTATTTAGGGGCTTATTATGGGCAAGTGTTATTCTAAGCAGGCACTAGGAAATCAAAATAAAAAAAAAAGTAAAACAATCTCTACTCTCAAGGAGAGTACCTTTTTTGGGGGAAGATGACATGTAGCCATATAAGTATTTGCAGAATAAATATCAAATAAATACAAAATGTTGAAATATAAGGTAATTTTATAGGGAGGACAGTTGAAGTTAGGAACACCAGGAAGATCAGAGTTTAAGCTTCCTTTTCTTGAAAGAAAAGTCGCATTCTATTAAGTGCAGGGAGTACAATGCAGGTAGGGATGACTAGTGTAAAGGTATAGAAGTGGGTGATAGACTTGTTCATGTGAATAATGGAGAGGAGAATATTTTAGCTGGATCATAGATGTGTGGGACAAAGAGTACAGACTCAGCTAAATCAAAGAGATTTCTCAAGGTAAAAGCAGAAAGGAATTTTTTTATAAGCTCATGAGAAAGGGTATTTCTCTCCCAACAAGCAGTCAGACAAGGAGAGGTAAGGCCCAGTTAACATATAAAAATTATATAAGGGTCTGGGGTAACACTATCTATAGACTAGATCTTTGCCCTGATTAGTCAGAACAAATGACATCACATTCTAAGTCATAAATGAGGAAAAATTTATAATCAAAGCACATCTTTAGGATTATTAAATTATCTTATATGGAAGTTTCAATCCCAAGATGGCCCCAACTTAGTCTCACAAAGTTCCACTCCTTGTAAACCATGTGATCTCTGGAGAAAGAAACCTGTCCCTGGGGCACAGCTGACTTTAACTCAGTTTTTAGAACTTTGTATCCATCTTGTGAGATAGCTTTCATAGTTAACTTCATTCACAAAGTATTAGTAGAGAATTAATGTATTATGAAGACTGAAAGATAATTTGGGGCCAGGTTGAGAAGAGATTTAAAAGTCAAATAGAAAATGAATTTCCTGTAAATCCTTGGGCTACATATAATCTTTACTTTTAATCAGTTAAAAAAAAGTATGTAAAGTAAAAGTGTAAAAGTAATTTTAAAGTAAAGTAAAAGTGGTTACTGTAACATCAGTATAATCTTATTTTTCCAGTAGTTGAATCTCTAATTTACCTATACATACAGTAAGTGACAGAATTAGAAGTCAAATGTAGATTTAATATATATATATATATATATATATTCTGAAAATAAATACCAAGTTCCCCTAAAACAAATCAAAAAAACAAAAACCCCAAGAATTTCTGTGTGTGTGTATGTACATAACAAAACACAAAATGAAGTTTGCACATGAAATCATGAAGTTCCATTTTATCTTACTTGATATTTTTGAAGTATATTGTAAATTCCATGGATTATTTTTGGTTTGGCTCTGCTTTCTTGTGTTTTATGATGTGTATTAAAAAGGTTTTAATGGATCCTCTGTTTTTTTTAATCATACTTTAACACTTCTTTCTTTTTCTTACCTGTCTTCTCAACTAAAAAGAGGGGGGAAAAGTCTTGTAAAAAGTAGATATAGTAAAACAAAACAAATCCACACAGTTATGTTGTTCAAATATGCCTGTCTTTTTATGACCCCGTTTGGAGTTTTCTTGTGCAAATATAATTGTTTGTCATTTCTTTTCCATTCATTTTGTAGATGAGAAAATTTTTTTAAACATTCTCCAACTGTTGAGCATCTTCTTAATTTCCAGGTTGTTTTTTTTTTTTCCCACAAGGAAAAGAGCTGCTATGAATATTATTATACATATAGGACTTTTTTCTTGTTTTTAAAAATCTCTTTGGAGTATAGGCCTAGCATTTGTGTAACTTGATCAAAGGGAACATGCATTGTTAAGTAAATATTTTTTGTGCATAATTCAAAATAGCCTTTTAGAATGGCTGGAACCATTCATAGCTTTATTTATAGTACATCTATATCTCTCTTTTCCCATTATCACTTTAGCATTTATCATTTTAATTTTTTTGTATTTGTCATTTTATCAAACAAATGGGTGAAGTGGAACCTCAGTATTGCTTTAATTTTCATTTCTCTATTATTGGTTTATAATATTTTTTCTCATTCTATGACTATAGATAGTATGGATTTTTTCATTGGAGGAATGGCTCTTGTTTTTACAAATTTGAATTAATTCCTTTATGAGATTTAGACATTTATCAAAAGAATTTAAAGAAAAGATTTTTTTCTCCTCTTTAGCTATGTTGGATTTGTGTAAAATAAAAAAACATATTTTATGCAATTAAAATTGTCTGTTTTTTCCATCAGTGTTCTTTTCTCTTCTTTGGATTTGAGCTGTTCTCCTCTCCATAGAACTAAAAGGCAATTTCTTTTGTGTTTTTCTAATTTGTTTATGATACAAATTTTTATATCTAAGTCATGCATACATTTGAAGTTTATCTTAGTATAAGAAATTGGTCTAAGCAATCTGTCATATTCCTGTTTTTTAAAAATACACCTTGCTTTATAAATTATGTTGGGAGAGAAAAATCAGAGTGAAAGGGGAAAAACCATGGGAGAGATAAAAAAAATAAAGAAGTGAACATAGCATGTGTTGATTTACATTCAGACTCCTTTGATCTTTTTTTTCTGAATGCAGTTGCCATTTTCCGTCCAAAGTCTATTGGGATTGCTTCGAATTACTGAACTGCTGAGAAGAACCAAGTCTTTCATAGTTGATCATTGCACATTCTTGCTATTATTGTGTACAGTGTATTCCTGGTTCTGCTTGTTTCGCTCAGAACCAGTTCATGTAAATCTTTCCAGGTCTTTCTAAAATCAGCTTGTTTGTTTTTTATAGAACAATAATATTTCATTACCTTCATATACTTGGCTTCTTCAGCCATTCCCCAATCAATGAGCATTCATTCATTTTCCAATTCTTTGTAAGAGCTTTTACAAACATTTTTGCACATGTGGATCCTTTTCTTCCTTTATGATTTCCTTGGGATACAGACCCAGTAATGGCACTGCTGGGTCAAAGGGTATGCACAGTTTTATAGCCCATTGGGCATATTTCAAGATTGCTCTCCAGAATGGGTGGATTGTTTCACAACACCACCAACAATGCATTAGTAGAGCAGTTCTCCTTCATCCTCTCCAACATTTATCATTACCTTTTTTTTGTCATCCTAGCTAATCTGAAAGGTGTGAGGTGGTACCTCAGAGTTGTTTTAATTTACATTTCTTTAATTAATAGTGATTTAGAGCATTTTTTCATATAACTATAAAGAGCCTTAATTTTGTCATTAGAGCTTGACCCACACCTAACACCACATATCACAATAAGATCTACATGGGTTCATGATTTAGATATAAAGAGTGATATTATAATCAAATTAGAGGAACGTAGAATAGTTTACCTCTCAGAACTGTGGAGATGGACTAAATTTATGTCCAAAGAAGAACTGGAACTCTTAATTGAACACCATATAGAAAATTTTGACTATATTAAGTTAAAAAGTTTTTGTACAAACAAAACTAATGCAGACGAGATTAGGAGGGAAGCAATAAATTGGGAAATCATCTTTACATTTAAGGGTTCTGATAAAGGCCTCATTTCTAAAACATATAGAGAATTGTCTCATATTTATAAGAATTCAAGCCTTTCTTCAATAAATAAATGGTCAAAGGATATGAACAATTTTCAGATGATGAAATTAAAACCATTTCTAGTCAAAGGTGCTCCAAATCACTATTGATCAGAGAAATGCAAATTAAGACAACTCTGAGGTACCATTACACACCTGTCAGATTGGTTGAAATGACAGGAAAAGATAGTGACGAATGTTGGAGGGGATGTGGGAAAACTGGGACACTGATACATTGTTGGTAGAACTGTGAACGGATCCAACCATTCTGGAGAGCAATTTGGAGCTATGCTCAAAAAGTTATCAAACTTTGCATACCCTTTGACCCAGCAGTGTTTCTATTGGGCTTTATCCCAAAGAGATCTTAAAGGAAGGAAAGGGCCCCACATGCGCAAGAATGTTTGTGGCAGCCCTTTTTATGGTGGCTAGAAAATTGGAAGCTGAATGGATGCCCATCAATTCGAGAATGACTGAATAAATTATGTTATATTAATATTATGGAATATTATTGTTCTGTAAGAAATGACCAGCTTGATGATTTCTGAAAGGCCTGGAGAGACTTGCATGAGCTGATGCTGAGTGAAATGTGCAGAACCAGGAGATCATTATACGCAGCAACAGTAAGACTATATAATGATCAATTCTGATGGACATGGTTCTCTTCAATTATGAAATGTTTCAAACCAGTTCCAATTCTTCAGTGAAGAAAGCCATATACACCCAGAGAGAGGGATATGAAATGTGGACCACATGTGGACATAAAATTTTCATGCTCTCTATTGATGTTTGCTTGCATTGTGTTTCCTTTCTCAGATGTTTTTTTCTTGTAGATATGATTTTGTTGTACAGCAAGATATGTGGAAATATGTATACACATTTGATTTGTCAATATTTTAACATAATTCATGCAGTGGACTTCCAGCCGTCCATGGGAGGGGTGGAGACTAGGGTGGAAAAATTTGTAATGGAAAGCTTTGTAAGGTCAATGTTGAAGTATCACTCATACATATGTTTTGTAAATAAAAGAACTTTAGTAAAAAATAAGTAAAATATAATAATATGGAAGGCCTGAGATATATATATATATATATACATAAAAATTCTTGCATTCCTTTTTTCTCACTTTTTTCCCTTCTTATTTTCCTCAGTTTTTTGAGTTTGGGGAGATTTTTTATTGTTATAGTTGTTGTTGTTGTATACACAATAAATTGAGGTCTCATTCTGACTCTCTGATCTTGTGTTCTTGTTCTTGCTCTCTCCCTTGAGCTCTCACTCTTTTCCTCTTACTCTTTGGCTCTCGGTGTTTTGCTTTTGCTCTTTCTTGTTTAGAAAAATTTTCTTTGGATTGCTTTTGGTGCACCCCCAAAATTTGGGATTTTGTTTCAATTATTTCCATTTTTTGACTTACCAATGCTTTAGAACTAAGTTATTTCCTCTCTAGTTTCTTTTTTTACTATTGACCTTTGACAATATTTTTGTTACATTGTGGTCAGTAAAGGATGATTGTTATTTCTGCTTTCTCCACCTGTTTGTGAGGTTTAAGCGCTGTTACACTAAAAATGCCATCTACTGCTGAGAAAAATGGATAAATAGGTATAATAAATATACCTTTTCTAAAACTTTTCAATTCTTCAACTTTTTTCTTTTTGTTAGATTTATCTAGAGTTGACTGCGATACTTTAAGGTCTCTCACTATTATGGTCTTATAGTCTACTCCTTTATAATTCACTGAGCTTTTCCTTTAAGCATTTTCATGCTGTCTAATTTGATGCACATAAGTTAAATATTAAAATTAATTCATTCACCATGGTAACTTTCAGCAAAATGTAATTTCTTTGTATATTATCTCTTTTAAGTAGTTTGTTTTCTTTCTTTTTTTCTTTTTTGGTTATTGTTGCCTTATCTGAAATTATATTTTCTAGCTTTCCTCTTTTTTAACTGAGGCAATTGGGGTTAAGTGACTTATCTAGGGTCACACAGCTAGGAAATGTGAAGTGTCTGAGATCAGATTTGAACTCAGGTCTTCCTGACTTCCAGGCTGGTGCTATATCCACTAGCCTTAATTTTTATTTTTTTATTTTTCTTGAAGTATCATCTATTT
Organism: Myrmecobius fasciatus; assembly: GCA_023553655.1. Classification (NCBI taxonomy): domain Eukaryota; kingdom Metazoa; phylum Chordata; class Mammalia; order Dasyuromorphia; family Myrmecobiidae; genus Myrmecobius; species Myrmecobius fasciatus. Next base: position 11,861 of record JAJPUD010025158.1, on the reverse strand, counting down.
TGCTCCATTTCCTTATTTTTAATTCTATGTGACTCTTTGTTTCAAATATATTTCTTTTTTATACTACATTACTGGATTCTGTTTCCTAATTCATTCTATCTTCTTCCATTTTATAGGTGAATTCATTCCATTCACAGTTATGATAGTTAATTGTGTACATCTTCTCTTTATTCACCACTACCTCTGAATTACAAGTTCTTATCCCTTCTTTATTTCTTTTTGACCTCCTCTTCATTATTCATTCTCAAATTTCAAGGTTTGACTTTTGACTAATTCCTCCCTGAACTTACACTCCTTTTATATTCCCCTTTCCCTTCTTCCTATCCTTCTTGAGTTTAATATATTTCCACATGAAGCTCTTTGCGTGTATATATGTATTGATAAGTGTGTTCTGTTCTTATTTAACCTATTTAGATGAAAGTGAAATTCTTTTTTTAATTTACCTAGATTTTGCTTTAAAATTAGTTGATTTTAATTATTTTAATTTCATGAAATATTTCCCAATTATATGTAAAAAATTTTAAACAATAATGAAACCTTGTTTTGAGATCCAAATTCATCTTCTGTGATTGCCCAAGAACATTTAGCCAATATGGAAGAGGAACTTAAACCTGGATGTGCCAAAGTTACATGGTAGTCTCTATGAGAATGTTGATGTTGTGATGCCTTCTTAGGTTGTGGATCTCAGGGGAAATGATCTAGGGTAGGCATCCTTTGGGTTGATGGAGGTTGGGCTGATGAAAAACCATAAAAGTCACATTAAATAAGAATTATAGGCAGAATCACTACTAATCAGATCTGATCTTGAATTCCTTGACTTTCTCCTTTCTTTACCCAAGGAACTGAGCAGAGACAGTAATTGATTGCTAGACACATTCCAAAACTTAGTCACTATTCATGCCAGGACAGTGCTTCAGATGTCTTTATCTTAGTAAAATCACAATCTCAGATTGGAAGGGAACTTTAGAAGTAATTTCATATAATCCATACTTGAACAGAAATCCCTTTTATAGACTCCCTAGTGAGGAATTATTCACTATTTGAAGACTTCTAGTAACATAGAAGTATTTGTACTTTGGGAAAAGGAGTGTCCTGGACAAAGAGTTAGAAAACCTAGGACTTCATTCCAAGAGAAAATGACAAGAATTATTCCTGAGATCCCTTGCAAACTTCTAGGAATTAAAGGCAAAAAAGGCACCATGGATGTGTCTTTTTTTTGGTTTTTAAAGACCGTACCTCCCCATTTTACCCAAGCTGGAAGTGAAGGGTCTACTTATAATATTGATCCTCTGAAACACTATTTGGTATAGGAGCATTTTTCTGTTCTGCTACTGATTTGATCCACCTGGTATCCTTTCTATCCTTTTCCCCCACTGCAAGACTTTTGCTGTTTTTTTCTAGCCTATTGCAGCAGCTCAAAACTCCTGAACTAAAGAGATCTATCATTCTCAGCCTCTTTTGGAAGCTAGGATTATAATCATTCACCACTGTGGTGTTGGCTTTTTTAAAAAAATAGCTACTCTATGTGAGAAGAGGAGAAAGTGCTTTGATAAGGACTTTGTTCTTGACAGAAATGGTCTTATTTAATGGCATTACCCAGAAAGCTTGGGTAATTCAAGAGGAGAACAAAGAATGAAAGGCCCTTACTGGAGCCTGAACATGTGAAAAGACTCTCAGGGGAATTTTAGACTAAGCACTGGCTCAGTCTTGTCTTTCTGACTCCAGAATCTTATAAACATTTCCTAGTTGATGAAAGAGTTTCTGTTTATTCCCATAGAGAAACCTGGATAGGGTAGAAAATTCCATAGGCACATACCCATACCAATGGGAGTGAGTGTCCTGAATCACCTTCATGCTTTTTCCATTTAAAGGAATATGTTTAGAAGGAATGCTCTATTGTAGCTCCTGGCACTTGTTTATAATAGCTCAGCACGAGCCTCCAATCTGTTTTCAGCACTCAGGCAATGATGAAAGGAGTGGAAATTGGTGTGTGGGGCTTCAGGGGCCCAGGCCTTATCAAAAATTGAGGTTGGTATCTTGGAGATCCTGATGTGGAAAATGGGAAGGTCTGAACCATGAACAGTAACTATCTTGGTTTTATTTTCTGGAGTTCTGGGGAAGGGTATGAAAGTCTTTGACTTTGTGATGATCCTACCTCCTCTGTGAGAAAAGAAAAGTATAGCTTGGGGTCCAACATGGGCTCCTTGGTGGTCTTGAAAATGAAATCTGGGGATTTGTTGATAGGATATACCTTCCTGGGTCAAGAGGATGAGAGATTGTAACCATCTCTGGGCAAGGAAGGGGGATGGGCCCAATGAGCATTATGGGAGTGCTGGAAAATGTCCCAAGTCTGATATTCTGGCCTCTTACAAATATCCTACCTCCAGTGAGATAAATTTCTTTAGAATAATTTCCAAATTATCAATTAGAACAAACTGACTGAAAGGCAGAATGGTGAGTTAGAAATAATACATGACTCAGGAAGATCTGAGTTCAAATCATTCTTCAGATATTAACCTAATATAGTATAATACAGGCAAGTTGCTTGATGTTCCTGGGGCCCCAGTTTCCTCATTTATAAAATGAAAGGGCTAGATTAGATGTGTTCTGTGGTCTCTTCTCTAAAGCTTTGAATTTGCAGTTCTTCCTCTGATCACTCACTAGAGCATGGAGCGTTCTTAAAGACTTTGCCAGTATAGGATAAGCCCTAGAAGATCCAAAGAAAAAGGATTCAAGGCCTGGTCACTGTTTGTGGAAAAAACTTGATCCTGTGTTCTTTATTGTCTGATAGTACTCTCTGAGATCAGGAAAGAAGAGAGGACTGTGAGCAGACACTTTGCCTTTATATAGGGATTGCCATGGGACTATGATACCTAAGCCCAAATTCTTCTGGAACTTAGATCCTTATAGGGCAGAAGGTATGAATATAATTCTAGAGGGGGAAAGTGGATTTTTAATGAAATAGATGACTTCTAAACTGAGTAGAAACTCTGAAATATGAATAAGGTAATCAAGAGAAGCATAAAAGATAAGGAAATGGTGTTTTTATTCTAATGTGGGAGGAAGGGGGGAATGATGCAGAAATTCCCTTAGAATTATAATGTCATTATGGGACATAAAGAGAATTAAATAAGATGGAAAGTCTGGAAGTGATTTTTTGCTATGTTTTGATGATTTTATTTAAAAAAAACTGAAGAGGGAGAAGGGGGAAAGAATACATTAGGAAAGAAAAGAGAAAGAATGGGGGTGGTACTTATCTCACATAATCAGGGGTGCAGGTAGAACTCTATAATAAGGAGTCAAGGATGAAAATAATGTTTCACTTATATTTATTTAAACTATTTTTTTATTTTTATTTAAACTATTCAAAGGAAGAAAAGAATGTTTATGTGCATAAAGAATTTCAGCAGTGAAGAAGAAACAAGGAGAGAGGAAATGAGGAAAAAGAAAGAGACATTAGATCTAGGAGTATATTAGTCATAGGCAAAACAAACCCTAAAATGAGAAGGGAGGATCATGAAGAAGAACTTAAAAAATGAAAAAGTAAAAAGCTGTGATTGGGGTCTGAGAGGGAAAAAGAGAAGAGGAGTGGAAGCTGTTTGCATCATGCATAGGAATCCTACTCCTGTCCCACTATCTGTTCTTTGTAAAGAAAGGGCAGGGAACAAAGAGGGACATTATGTAGAGAAAAATGGTCATAACGATGAATCTGAATGGGGTTAACTCACTCATAAGCAGAAGAGAATATGAGTGGATTAGAAAGTAGATTCAACAATGTGTTTACAAAAAAAAATACCTGAAATATACAGGGTTAAAATAAAAGGCTGGAGCAAAATCTATTATACTTTAGCTGAACTAAAAAAAGCCAGGGTAGTAATCATGATTTCAGACCAGGCAACAGCAAAAATAGACTTGATTAAAAGAGATAAACAGAAAAACTACATTTGCTGAAAGGTACAATAGACAATGAATTAATTTCAATACCTAACATAAATGTACTGAATGGTCTAGTATCTAAATACTTGCAAAACTTGAGTTAAAATGGACTTTGACAAGATTGTGTCAAATGCCCAGCTCATTTCTCTACCTGGAGTAACAATAACTCATATTTACATGGTACTGTGCAGTATTTACATATTAGTTTTGTTTACAGTAACTTCATGGTTTAGATAGCATGAACTTTGTTCCCATCATGTAAATAAGGATCCTGATGGGAGAAGTGAAATGAGTGCCTAGATAATGAGGACTAACTATCTTTTTCTCTTTTTTGTATCCTCTGTGCTTAGCACAGGTCAGGTACAAAGAAAGCACTTAATAAATCTTTATTAACTGACTTGCCCAAAACCATTCACCAAACTTTTGCTAAGTGAAATTTCTCTTGTATATAAATTTGTTCCTGATAGTAGGGGGAAAAGATAGGGACTCACAGAACTATTTTCTTTGTTAAAAAACACTTTTGTAAGTCCCTACTCTTAAGGACTTTACATTATACCAGAAAGACAACCAAGATTTCTTTCTAGTGTTCTCATACATTACATCGATTTTTAAATACTAATCAAATAAATTCAAAAGCCTGACATTCCTCCCCGTTCCCCCCATTTAATGATTTTTTTCCAATTATCTGTAAAGATAGTTTTCAACATTCATTTTTGTAAAATTTTTTGTTTCCAAAAATTTCTCCCTCTCTTTCTTCCCTCCGTCGTCTTCAAGATAGCAAGCAACATTTTAACAAAATGGAAAAAAAAAACAATAAAAAAGTGAAAATAATAAGTTTTGATCTGGATTCAGACTCCATATTTCTTTTTCTGGATGTGGATAGCATATTCTATCATAAGTCTTTTGGAATTTTCTTGGATCACTATATTGCTGAGAAGATCTAAGTCTATCATAATTGATCATCATATAATGTTGCTGTTACTGTGTACGATGTTATTTTGATTCTGGAGAGCCTGATATTTTCAACTTCAACTCATTTTATTCTTCAAAATTGACCACTAAGGTACAATCCTTGACATTTTTCATGGCTATGACATAACCGAGTTGATGCATGCCCTTTTCCCTTCTAATCATTAACATTCATGTAGTTAGGTATGAAAATAAAATAGGTAATATTAATACTTTATATTAGCTTTTATGATGGCTTTTGTACTTATGTTTGCATATAACTGTGTCCAGTCTTTTAGTGATTCACAGTGTATCTTGACAATTTTTTTTGGAATCAAAAACTGGAATTTTTTTTGGAAATCTATTTCTCTATTTTTTTTTTTTTTTTGTTCTCCTTGATCTTTAACTTTTGCTCAAGTCTCACTGGGATCCTCTTACATCCTTTCTTCTACCCACTATCTTTCATAGTACTTCATCTAAAAGGATTCCCATACAATTGGGTACTCAGTCCTGCAAAAGCAAAAGACAGAGGAAGAAATCTTTAATGAGGAGAGAAGAGAGTATGTTGCTCCCTATCCATTCCCCACTCATCCCACCCCCTCTTCTCTTCCTCTCTTCCCCTTCCCCTCCCCTCCTGAAGATGAGGACATTTATATCATGTCCAGCACTCTTGTCTAGGAGAAAGAATTTACAATGAAAACTTACAATTTACACATTACACATCCCCCCCCCCCCCCAAGGGTGGTTCCATCTAATAAATGCCTATAATTCAAACCACACATCTTAAAGTTAGGCAGCTGCCAACCAATCTCCCTTCTTGTCACCATGCCATAGTTAGGGTTTAAAGGCAGGGTGGTAGAAATGATTTAGCTGACTATAAGGAAGTAGGAGGATGGACCCCATAACTTATACTGGTTTCTTTCCTAGCTAGGCAGTCACTTCTAATGTAAAAGATAGTGAAATCTGAGGAATTTTAGGGGAAACTGCATAAAGGCCATAATTCCTCTAGTGGTTTCTGTCAAATTCTCATACAAATTCTCTACTGACTGCTTGATTGAAAACTCTAGTAGGGACAAACATAAAGCTCTGGGTCCCGTGATTGTACCAAGGTCTGCAGATATTGGGAAAGGTTGAAAGGGTTCTTCTCTCTTTCCTTAGATATTCATCTTTGAGCATATCAGTCATGAAATTTTTTCTTAGGCTTATTCTGAATGATTTTAGGAAGGAAGAGCATAAAGCCTGAGCAATAAAGACATAACTCATGCTTATAACCATGAATCTAGGGAATGATATGTGAAATGCTAAAGTATGGGAAGAACATGAAATTCAATATCCTGTTTTCTCCCAATTCCCCATCTTCCACTTACTGACATACAAACCAGGAACAATGCTATAGAGATTTCTGAGGAAATATTTCTGCACTTTCCTCCTAAGTTTGACTCCTGACTTCTCATTCTCTGGTTCAGTTGTTGGGAGAGGTCAGTAGTGAGACAGCCTGAGCTAAAGACCAAATGTGACCAAAATGAGACATGGGGCTCAGAAAAACTTGGTTCAAATCCTATCTTCTACACTTATTAGATGTGTGATCCTAATCAGATCAGTTAAGTATTCTGGCCCTCAGTTTCCTCATCTATAAAATGAAAGAACTGGACTCGATATCCTCTAAAGTCTCTTCCAATTCTCAATATTTGATCCTATGATTTTCTCACTTTCCATCAAGGAATTAGAGAGGAAAGAACCCACATTCATAGTTTTTAATTGCTACCAAAGGAAATGATTGCCTTAAAAGTTGTTCTATTTCAGGATTTTTCTGATGTATTTAGGATTATACATCTCAGCTTCCTAGTATACAACAGGCTGAAATCAGGTCAAATTGATGCTATTGTCCCTCCCTTCTAGAAGCAATCCTGAGAAATTTAAATAGCCAGGTCTATTTATGGTAGAGGAAGGTGAGAGATGAAGGGACAATCTAGAGGGAGTGAAAATGCTTTTCTGAAGCTAGAGACCATGACTAAGAGATACATTGGCTAGACACTAGAGTAAAGAGGAAGCTGGTACTAATGGTTCACTGTGAGCTTTCATGGAATTGGAGACAGAGGTTGATTTACATTGCCCAATCTGGGACCATGTCCTCAAGAAGGCTAAAGTATCTTTAAAAAGACAATTTGTAAAGAATAAATGACCATAGGGCCAGGCAGGAGAGTTGTTGCTCTTGAAAAAGTATTTAAATTTCATCTGCTGGAAAAGAGTCAAATTGTTGACTGTAGAAAGGAGAGAGAATAGAGCAGCAGAAAAAAAGCAGAGGGTGACAAATTCCATCTTTCAGAGACAGCAAGCTAAGCTCCAAGGGTCAGGGACCTGAGTAGGTAACAGGTTAGGGAGAGTGGATTGGGAATAGCAAGAGCAGGAAGGTGACTTGTAAAGATTGTACCAATAATGAGATTATTGACACCTTTGGGGGAGTTTAGAAGAGCTGCAGAAGAGTAGAAGAAAAGAATGGATGGGAATGAGCATCAGATATAGGCATGGATGAAAGTCATTGTCACACTTGCTCTGAGAGATGGGAATTGAGTTGTTGAAAACAAACAATATGGGATAAGGGACTAGCAACATAAAAGAATAACCTCAAATCCCCTAAGTGGAGCTCTTTGTAGGGCAGTAAATGCTGGAGACGTTCAAGGTCTTTATTTTCATGTTTTGAACTTTTTGAGTCTCTGAGCTTGCTTGTTTGGGGAGCCAATGATGGTAATAGTCGGGGTGGAATGTTAGATGCTGTATGTTGGTGGATGCAATGAATCAAAGAGGTAAAAGCTCCCCAAATATACTCTTGTATCAGGAGGAAATTTTTTACACAAAGATTATAATTATTCTATATTTTAAATGCTTATCATCATTTTATTTTGCTTTGAGGTCAGGGAATATTTTGGTGGTGTTTTTGTATACTCATTGAGCACACAGAGATGCTCAATACATATTTGTTGAAGGCAAATATATTCATTTTAGCCAATACAACTTTTTGATCCCAGAGATCAAGTTTATAGAGGGAAATCCTTTTTGATTTACTCTGGGGGAAAGATGTTATAACAAAGGTTTAGTTACAGTACTTCTTTGAGGAGGATGGGCCCAGTGATACTTTGGAAGAGTTTTTGTTCATAGGCCTCTTTGGCTCCCTCTCTTCTGCTAAGTCCCATTCTGCTGTGACACAGAGACTGAATTCAAAGGTCCTTTTCCAAGGGCAGGGCAAAACTGGGGAACTTTTCTTCTGTGTTTCTTATCCCTGTGTTCATACACACACACACACACACACACACACACACACACACACACATATTTCTGGTTTGGATAAGAGAGGAAAAAGTTGATTGTTACTGCTGCCTAACTCAATCCTAGAGTTCACCTTCCTGTAAACTTTCAAATAACTAATATATTTAATTACTGGATCATGGCTTTCTTCTCTATCTTATACTTTCCATCATCCTAGGAAAACCTAATGTGGATATAAAACAGTCACCCTGATCCTATTTCTTAATATGGCATAAGTAATGGATGAAATTACTCTTGCTTGCAAAAACCAGTATCTCAATCAGTATTTCAGTGTACATCTACTTCTGGTTGTATCAAACATGTTACGTCCCATTGGGCTTAACTGATGATAAATTTTACAATGAATTCTCATTTCCGGACACATTATTACTTGGTCTTCTGACCTTCAAAACTCACAAGGTTATAGCCTCGGTTTTTTGTTTTTTTTTTTTGTTTGTTTATTTGTTTTTAATCTAAGGCAAGGAATGGTCAACAGCATAGAAATGTAAGCAGCAGGAAATCCATGTGTTTATGACTTCATGTCTACCTGGTTAGGGAAAATAGACTGCTGGTGTTAGATCTCTCTCCTTACTCAGAAAGATTACAGCAATCTTTACTTACTTCCTCAACTGATCAAGCCAGGCAGGAAGGAACTGGTTTGTCACTGTGGGAGCATTTTGTATGCAAACCCTATTCTGGATCAGCAGCCCATCAAAAAGATGTATAGTAAGTGGACCAGAAATAGAACCCCTGTGTATACCTCATAGTCAAAGAGCAAAGTCTTCCCATTATACATGACTAGAATTGGGCTTATCCAGCCTCCCTGGACATAAGTATTTGTCTAAGCTCATGTTCCTGTGTAAGGCCATGCTTGAAGAATAGGACTCATATTGACTTCCTCTCTTTGCACTCATTATCTTTTCTAAATCTGTTCCTGTTCCTTTCAGTCTATGTGTAAGTGGAGACTATTCACACTTACTACTATATCTGATACCTTAGTGTTATCTTTGATTCTTTCTTTTATCTTTGTTCCCATAACCAATCAGTTACCAGGGCCTGTCAGTTATTTCTTTGAGATATTACCTACATTCGTCCCTTTCTTTCCTTTCCTCTTTACACATTATTGATTCAAGTTCTGTGATCCCAACTATCTGGACCCACTGTAAATGTATCTCAACAAGTCTTTCAGCAGCATACACACACACACACACACACAAACACACACACACATAAACTGTCCTTCATTTTGTTCTGGGAATCATCTTCTTAGGAATTTGGTTATGTCACTTACTACTCAAAACTTTTTAGTGACTCTCAAATATCTTCTAACCTAATATATAATATTTAAGATGCCATTACATGTTAAGGCCCTTTAAAGTCTAATATCATAATCTTGTTTAAAACATTTTATTAATATATTTTCTTTTTTATATTATCTATATCATTTTCCTTCCAAATCAAGCCTTATAACACATAAGAGAAAAGAGTTGGAGGGGGAAGGAAAGAGACAGAGAAAGAGAGAAAAGAAAGAGAGAGGAGAAAAAGGAGAGAGACAGACAGACAGAGAGACAGAGAGACAGAGACAGAGAGAGACAGAGAGACAAAGAGAGAGACACACAGAGAGAGACAGAGAGACACACAGAGACAGAGAGAGAGACACAGAAAGACAGAGAGACAAAGACAGAGAGAGACAGTGATAGACAGAGAGAAATAGACAGACATAGGGACAGAAAAAGTCAGAGACAGACACAGACACAGGTACAAACACAGAAAGATGAGGGAGACAGAGACAGACATACATATATATGTATATATATATATGTTTATATATATATGTATATATATATGTTTATATATACATACATACATACATACATATATATGCACATACATATGTGTATATATGTATATATATAGAAAGAGAGAGAGAGAGAGAGAGAGAGATTATTAGAAAGGGAAAAAACCTTTAATTCAGCTATAGTAACCAACATAGCATAATGGATAGAAAATCTCAGTTGGAGTAAAGAAGACTTGGGTTTGAATCCTTGACAAATCACTTACCTTCTCATGGTCTCAATTTCTACATTTTTAAAATGAGGAGGTTGGACTATATGATCTTCTGTGTCTTCTAGCTATAAGACCCTGAAATCAGCCAAGTATTATCTTATATATAGCATCACACTCCCTGTACTCCACTTCTGCAAAGACATGCATTTTCATATCTAAGGTCAAGCTTGATCATTCTTATTCTAGAGCATTCACTTTTGATTTTGTTGTTCTTTCCATTTACATTGGCATAGGAATTGTATACATTATTTTCCTGATTCTCCTTACTTCACTTTGCATCACGTTACATTCATTGATTTTTATATCTAGTATAATATTACATAATTAAATTAATAATAAAAAGTTTCTTACAGCATAGTTATATTCTGTTACATTCATATACCACAATTTGGCCTTTTCCCAACTGAGATAGACAAAAAGTGCTTTTATTAATATTTCTATCAATCTCTATCAATTTCTATCCAAATGCTTCTATCAATTTTTTGGGATCATGTATGAGACTTTTCTTTTTAATTCTGACCTCCTACATATTCAGTCTTGATAGCTCTAGTTTTGGATATTTTAGCTTGTTCTTAACATAATTACAAATTTTTTCCAGAATGATTAGACTAATTTGTAAGCAGTTCATTAGTGTGATTGTCTTTCCACACTATAGCTTTTCTTAAACTGTAGTCCTAGCTCTTACTCCCACCTCCAATTCAAAATTACTTTATTACCATGGGTGATTCCTTTTTCTAAAAAATTATTTATTTTTAACATACATAATATAACATTTATGAATTTAGGTATCATGTTGGGAGAGAAAAATCAGAGCAAAAGGAAAAAATTATGAGAGAGAAAAAAAAAAAGAAAAAAGTGAACATTGCATGTGTTGATTTACATTCAAACTCCATAGTTCTTTTTCTAGATGCAGATGACATTTTCTGTCCAAAGTCTATTGGGATTGCTTTGGATCACTGAACCACTAAGAAGAACCAAGTCTTTCATAGCTGATCATCACGCATTCTTGCTGTTAATATGTACAATGCATTCCTGGTTCTGCTTATTTTGTTCAGCATCAGTTCATGTATATCTTTCCAGGCCTTTCTAAAATCAGATTATTTATCATTTTTATAGAACAATAATATTCCATTATCTTCATATACCACAGCCATTCCCTAATTGATGGGCATCTGCTCATTATCTAATTCTTTGTTATCACAAAAAGAGATGCTGCAAACATTTTTGCACATGTGGGTCCTTTAGGCTTCTTTATGATTTCTTTAGGATAGAGACCAAGTAGTACTACTAGGTCAAAGGGTTTGCACATTTTTATAACCTTTTGGGCATAGTTCCAGATTGTCTCCAGAATGGTTGGATCATTTCACAACTCCACTAACAATGCATTAGTGCCCATGGGTGATTCCTTTAATCATTTTGCATCTGGGCTTCTTCACTTGAAATATGGGAAAAATATTACCTGTGTTGCCTGGCTCATAGGATTGATGACTATTTTGAGATTCAAACAAAGCATTTTATTAATTTTAAAAGTTCTGTGTCAGGGGGACGGGCGGAGCCAAGATGGCGGAGTGAAAAGGTGACTCTCTGCCTCTCCTCCGATCTTCTCT
>JAJPUD010025157.1:0-17893 GCA_023553655.1 Myrmecobius fasciatus | reverse complement strand
GAATGTTGGAGGGGATATGGGAAAACTGGGACACTAATACATTGTTGGTGGAACTGTGAATGGATCCAACCATTCTGGAGAGCAATTTGGAGCTATGCTCAAAAAGTTGTCAAACTGTGCATACCCTTTGACCCAGCAGTGTTTCTACTGGGCCTATATCCCAAAGAGATCTTAGAGAGGGAAAGGGACCCACCTGTGCAAGAATGTTTGTGGCAGCCCTTTTTGTAGTGGCTAGAAACTGGAAACTGAATGGATGCCCATCAATTGGAGAGTGGCTGAATAAATTATGGTATATGAATGTTATGGAATATTATTGCTCTGTAAGAAACAACCAGTAGGACGATTTCAGAGAGGCCTGGAGAGACTTGCATGAACTGATGCTGAGTGAAACGAGCAGAACCAGGAGATCATAATACACAGCAACAACAGCATTACATGATGATCAATTCTGATGGACATGGCTCTCTGCAACAAAGAATTGTCTCAAACCAGTTCCAATTGTTCACTGAAGAAAACCATATACACCCAGAGAGAGGGAAATGAAATATGGACCACAACGTAACATTTTCATGATCTCTATTGTCATTTGCTTGCATTGTGTTGCCTTTCTCTGATTCTTTTTTTTTCTTGTAGATAGGATTTTTCTTGCATAACTTCTCAAGCATTTCAACATTATTAACATGTAGTGGACTTCCTGCCATCTAGGGGAAGGGAGGGGACTGGAGGTAAAATTTGTAATGGAAAGCTTTGTAAAGATCAATATTGGGGAACTACCCATATATATGTTATACAAATAAAAAGCTTTAATAAAAAATAATGAAGTAGAATAGATAACAAAAACAACTTTCAGGTGGTCCAATTATTCTTATATTTTCTCTTCTTGATCTGTTCTCCAGATCTGTTTGTTTGTAAGATGTTTCATGTTCTATTCTATTTTTTCTTTCTTTATAATTTGTTTTGTTATTTCTTTTCATAGCTTCATTGGCTTCCCCTGCCAAATTCTAATTTTCAAAGAATTATTTTCACCTTTGAGACTCTGTATCTCCTTTTCTAGTTAACTTTGTTTTTCATAATCTTTTTGCTTTTCATTTTGTATTTTTTTTAGTTTTTCCTAAATGTCTCTCATTTACTTTTAAAATTATTTTTTGAATTCTTCTTTAAATTCTCTTTGGGGAGGGAGACATTTCATGTTACTCTTTAGAGTAGAAGCTTTTTTTGCTCTAGTGTCTTCCTCTGAAGATGAACCCCAGTCTTCCCTATTCCCATAGTAAGTTTCTATAGTTAGATTTTTTTTTTCCAGTTCATTTCTTTTTAAATAAGAGGTATTAGTGTAAGCTCTTTTAATCCTGGGATGGGAGGGATGGTGCTTCTAGTTTCACATGAGCCCTCCCCTATCAATGTGAATATGAAGAGGATGAACTCTCCCATAAACCAGAAGCAGATAGAAGAATCAATTAAAAGCTGGAATCCTACAATATGTTGTTTCCAAGAAACATATCTGAAGTAGAGAGATACACACAGAGTAAAGGTAAAAGGCTGGAGCAGAATATTTTTTGCTTCATCTAAATGAAAAAAAAAAAAAACCCAACAAAGCAGGGGTGGTGATTGTGATCTCAGACCAAGCAAAAGCAAAAATAGATCTAAATGAAAAGAGATAAGGAAGGAAACTACATATTGTTAAAGGATACCATAGATAATGAAATAATATTAATACTAAACACATGTATCAAGTAGTATAGAATCCAAATTCTTAAAGGAGAATTTAAGTGAGTTGTAGAAAGAAACAGAAAACAAACTGGGGGATCTCAGCCTCCCTCTATCAGAATAGATAAATCTAACCATAAAATAAACAAGAAAAGAGTTAAGGAGGTGAATAGAATTTTAGAAAAGTTAGGTATGACAGATCTTTAGAAGAAATTGAATGGGGATAGAAAGGAATGTACTTTTTCTGAGTAGTACATAGCATCAACACAAAAATTGACCATATATTAGGGAATAAAAACCTCACAATCAAATACAGAAAGACAGAAATTGTAAATGTATCCTTTTCCAATCATGATGCAATAAAAATAACATGGAAAAAGGGTCATGGAAAAATAGACCAAAAATTAAGTGGAAACTAAATAATCTAATTATAAAGAATAGATGAGTCAAACAACAAATCATAGAAACAATCAATTTCATCCAAGGTAATGACAATAATCAAACAACATACCAAAAACCATGGGATGCAGCCAAAGTAGTTCTTAGGAATAATTTTAAATCTCTGGATGATAATATGAATAAAATAGAGAAGGAAGAGATCAATGAATGCAATTTAAAAAGCTAAAAAAAGAACAAATTAAAAATCCCCAATTAAATATCAAATTAGATATTGTGAAAATCAAAAGATAAATTAATAAAAGTAAAAATAAGAAAACTATTGAGTTAATAAATAAAACTAAGAATTGGTTTTATGAAAAAGTCAACAAGATAGATAAACCTTCAGTTAATTTGATTAGAAAAAGGAAAAAAGAAAATCAAATAACTACTATCAAAAATGAAAAGGGTAAACTTGACACCAATAAAGAGGAATTAAAGTAATAATTTTTAATTGCCCAAATGTATGCCAATAAATCTGACAATCTAAATGAAATAGATGAATATTTATAAATATAAATTGCCTAGATTAACAGAAGAGAAAATAAAATAATTAAATAGCCCCATTTTAGAAAAAAAAATTGAACAAGCTATCAATGAATTTCCTAAGAAAAAATTTCCAGATGGATTTATAAGTGAATTCTACAAAATCTTTAAAAAAAATACTCTATAAACTATTTGGGAAAATAGGTGAAGAAGTCCTATCAAATTCTTTTAATGATACTATGGAGCTGATATCTAAACCAGAGCCAATACAGAGAAAGAAAATTAGATTAGAGATCAATTTACTTAATGAATATTGATTAAAAATCTCAAGTAAAATATAAGCAAAGAGATTATAGCTATTTATCACCAGGATAATACATTATGGCCAGGCAGGATTTATACCAGGAATGAAGGGCTCATTCCATATAAGGAAAACTATCACATTGAAAACAAAACCAACAGAAATCATATGATCATCTCAATAGATGCAGAAAAAGCATTTAACAAAATAAAACACCCATTTCTAATTAAAAACACTAGAGAGCCTAGGAATAAATGGAGTTTTCCTTAAAATTATAAGTAATATCTATCTAAAACCATGAGCAAGTATTATATGTAATGGGGATAAGATAGAAGCATTTCCAATAAGATAGATTGCTGAGAAAATTGAAAATAGTATGGCAACACTAGGCATTGACCAATATCTCACAACTATATGAAGATAGGGTTGGAGTAGGTTCATGATTTAGACATAAAGAGTGATACTATAAACAAATTATTGGAGCAATAGATAGCCTATCTGTCAGATTTATAAAGAAGGGAGGAATTTATGGCCAAAGAAGAACTAGAGAACTTTATGAAACGCAAAATGTATAATTTTTCTTACATTAAATTAAAAAGTTTTTGCACAAAGGAAACCAATGCAGCCAAGATTAGAAGGGAAGCTGAAAAACAATTTTTATAGCCAGTGTTTAAAACCTTATTTCTAAAATATATATATAATCAAGTAAAATTTATAATATGTTATTCCCAAATTGATAAGTGATCAAAGAATATGATCAGACACTTTTCAGATGAAGAAATTAAACCCATTCATAGTCATATGGAAAAAAAGGCTCTAAATCATTATTAGTTAGAGAAATGCAAATTTAGACTACTCTCCTGTACCACTTTATACCTCTCAAATTGGCTTAGATGACAGGAAAAGATAATGATAAATGTTGGAAGGTACACTAATGCATTGTTGGTGGAGTGGTAAACTGATCTATTTGAAGTGCAATTTGAAACTATGCTCAGAGGGTTATTGGAACTATGCTCAGAGGGTTATAAAATTATCATACCCTTTGACTTAGCACTGTTACTACTGGATCTATATCCCAAAAAGATCATAAAAGAGAGGAAAGGACCCATCTATGCAAAAATGTTTGTAGCAGCTATTTTTGTAGTGGCAAGGAATTGGAATTTCAGTGATTGCCCATCAGAAGGAATGACAATAAATTATGGTATATGAATGTATTGATTATTATTATTCTATAAGAAATGATGAGCAGGCTGATTTCAGAAAACCTGGGAAGAGTTACACGAACTGATACTGAGTGATGTGAGCAAAAGGAGGACACTGTACATAATAACAAGAAGATTATGTAATAACAATAAGATTATGTGATGATCAATTATGATAGACTAGTTCTCAGGAATGCATTGATCCAAGACAATTCCAATAGGCTTGAGATGGAAAATGCCCTCTGCATCCAGAAAGAAAACTGTGGCTACTGAATGTGGATCAAAGCATTGGATTTGCATCTTTTTTTTTCTTTTTGGTTTGCTTTTTCATTCTCATGGTTTTTTTCTCCTTTTAGTTGGATTTTTCTTGCACAACATGACAAATATGAAAATATGTTTAAAAGGACTGTACATATTTAATCTATATCAGATTGCTTGCTGTCTTGGGGGAGAGGAAGATAGCGAGTGAGAAAAAAATTGAAACACAAAATCTTACAAAACCAATGTTGAAAACTATGTGTATATTTGGAAAAATAAAAAATTTAGAAAAATAAAACAAACAAAAAAGGAAACTAAACCATCTTGAAACATAATTGGTGTGAGGGACAAAAACTTTTAAATTAATGATATTGCTTCCTGGTTACCTAAATACAAAAGCCAGCACACAAGGAGTATAGGACTCATCCTTCAGACTTGAATCATTTTGACTAGTATGGGCATGACCAACACATAAGTAAGAAATTTGTTTACATGGTACAGATAAGTAAACTTTCTTTTATTAACTTTTAAGTGGTCTGTGAGCTTTTGTATAATTATTCCAATGTTGAACCTGAAGTCCCAGATTGGATTTATGATTACCTGGCCTACCTGGCTGTGATATACATTATTGAAGAGTGTGCCTACGTTAATAAAATGACAACTCTCTTGAAGAAATATTAAACAATCAGCTTAGGAAAAAGTCAATAAGATGATAAATGAACAAGAAATATTTGGGATGTGAAAATAACTGTGAATCATACTAGACTAGAAGGTGGATAGTTCAGTTCATTGGGCAAGTGGTATGGAAGTAGCAATTTTCCTGGGGAAGTAAAGAATTTTTTTCACTTACAATTTTGGAGTAATTCTCTTTTTTCCAAGAATACCCTGGTCCTTGCTTCAGAGAACTCTGATCATCATTATAAGGAAGTTCTACAGATTTCTGTTCCTAGGGAATTCTTCCAAGAGAACATAAAGACTAGTTCAGTACAAGATAGATTAAATTACATTTCCATGATGTGGAATTAAGTTCTGTATTTGATGAGAATTGTTCTGAATGCCTTATGTTGTCTCTATTTTCAAGTCTTTGTACAGAAAAGAAGTTAGTATTTTCCCATGCCATCTTTGTGAATTCTGCTAAGAAGGAAAACAATTAAAGTTCTGACATTTACAGAATATTGTAAGCCAGAAAATGTAAATATGTATATTGGTTCGACATTAAAATTTCTTTGTGTTACATGCTTCCAATTTCAAATTTAGATACTGTTGTGCTTGATGGTAAAAAAAAAACAAAACAAAATAAAAACAAAACAAAACAACAACAACAAAAAAAACTGATAGCCACAAAAATGGCAAAAACATGCTTTTTACACAAACAACTATTCCTCATCTTTCCTCTCCAAAAAAGAAAAAAAAGGCATACTGAAATGGATAGACTTGTAACTGGCATGTTTCCAAATCAGTAAAAATCAAGGACTAGAAACCCAAATTGATCATGTGTTTTATGCAAGAATAGATAAAGACAATTTAATATAATGGATTGTAAAGAAAGATGAACTTATTTATGGATTGCAAATGGATTAAAATCCATCTCACCAGCAAAGAGGAAAGCAATCATTGCATGAAAATAAATATAAAAGAATCAAAATGGCTTCTAAGTGACCTCCAACAGCTTAAATATAGAAGAAAACCTAAGAGGCACGATTTTTGGAAATGTTAAACTAGGAAAGTTGGACCCATCATCATCATAATTACCATAATCATCATAATAGCACACATTCATTTCATGATTCCAAGTTACAAAATACCTCAAATCTATGAGGTGAGATCAGTTTATATCATTTCTTTTATAGATAAAGAATCAAAGACCAGAGAGAAAAACAGACTTCCTAAGTCAAAAAGCTTATTATTAGCAGGAGAGCTAAGACTGTAACTCAAGTCTTCTGCATCTTTGCATAGTAACTTTCCCTTTAAATCATGCTGTTGATGAATGCCATTTTTTTTTCTATGAAAGAGAGAAGCTTAAAATTAGAGCAGTTATACAGTACACTGTGAAAAGAGGAATTATAGAAGAGGAAAAGGAGGTGGTGGTGGTGGTGGTGGGCTGCATTTGAGCTGCTAATCCTAGGATACTGGGGAATGTTTCTATTTTTGTTAGTACTTGGGGCCATATTATTTTGAGAAGATTATTGAGGGGAAATGGTTATAAAACATTCTCTGTATTGAGCAGGATATGCTTCTGATTTCAAGTGAGTGTATCTTTAGGGAAATCAAGTGAAAATATCTTTGAAAAGGCAGGATGGTGTGGTATAAAGCATGTTGTATATCAACTCAGAAGAGCTGGATTATGTCAGGATCTTGAACAAGTCACTTAATTTACGTGAGCCTCACTTTTTTTGTTTTTAAAATGGTAATAATAATAACTCTCATGTCTTCCTCATGGGATCATTGTGAAGATCAAATAAGATAAAGCATGCAAAATCATGTGGTAGTGATAATGTTTTATATAGTTATATTTTGTGTATAAAAATATTATTAAGAGGCAGTGTAGTTTAGTGTAGAGAGAACTACATTTGGAGTTAGGAAGACCTGGCTTCAGATCCCCATCTCTGACACATACTAAAAAAATCTGACTTTTATATTTGGTCTTAGAATTTAACTTCTTATTCTATATAGTAACAGAAATATTGTTTTAAGAACAACTTTGAATAAATAAGTTATTTTGACTATTACAAATACCAAAACTATAACAACTATAAAGACACTATCTGTATCTGGAAAAAGAACTGATAATAGAAGTGTGTATAGAATGATTTAACATACATACATACATATATGTATGCATACACATACATATATGTGAATATATGTATGTGTATATGTAAATATGTATTTAACATGCATACATATTCAACATATATATAAGGTGTTGGTTCAAACCAACACCTTATACCATATTCTATAATACAATCTAAATGTATAAGCAACCTTAATTTTAAAGATCATACTATTAAAAAATAGAAGTAAATAATAATAGATCTCTAACATCTATGGGTTGCAGATATATTGGTAACCAGACATGAAATGGAGACAATTATAAAAGTTAAAATAGATAACCTTGATTACTATATAGACAGTTATATACTTAAGGGAAATAGTTAAATGGGGAAAAATCTTTGTATTAAATTTTTCTGTTAAGAGTTTAGTATGAAAAATATATAAATAGATCAACTGAGCTATGTCCTATGTTTCCTATCAAATTCCATAACAAGTCTGCTGATACAGCTAATATACTTAGAATTTACATGACTCATTTAAGGAAGGATATGGAAAAGAGTTGTACAGACAAGGATGAATTGAGATCTGAATTATAAAATGAGTACTTGAATTGATGAGATAATTGATTCTTGGAGGAATTGTAGTATTGAAGTATGTATTTACACGAGATGGTAAGCTTCTGGAAAAACTCAAAATTTCAAAAAAAATTTCTCTTCTGGACATAATGCATATATAGTGTTTTGCACATAGTAGTCTTTGACAAATATTTGTTGAATGTTGAATGGCAATGAACAAGGAAGGGATCATCATAGAAAAATGCTTTTGAAGATGAGTAAGTAGAATAAAGATAAGATAAAAAAAATACCAAAAGGAAAATTAAAAAGAATAGGGAAGAGGGAAGGAAGTACATGTTCTAGTTTAAAAGCATTAAAACCAAAAGTTACATATTAAAAATAAGCTGTAAACATAAATCCCCAAAGAAAAACAAAATGAAAGAATATCACCATGACTACGAATAATAAAAATAACATAATTTTTCCTTTTACTTGTGAAATTTGTTTCAAAAGTCTCTCCTGCTGACTCCATAAGTACTATTACTGCATTTTCAAAAACCTACTGTTGTGGAAATGAAAGTTTGAACTGTCAGTTTGAAAAGAAAGTTTAGGATGGTGGCTTTAGAGAGGTAAGAGATTGTCATGGTTTGAGAGAAGTTAGAGAGGAAAAGAGAGAAAGAAGGTAGAAAGATTTTCTTAATAGAATCTTTTTTTTTTGAAATCTTTATCTTGCAAGGAAGATTAAGAAAATCCCTGACAAAAGACTTTGCTTAGTTTCTTAAGTTAACTGAATGATGGAACTGTCTTTCCAGAAGAATGTAGAAGTTGCTTACCTTTAGAATGATTCTTCTCACAGCTAAATATTGTTAATAGTTTTTTTTACATATCTATGTTATAATTATTAATTATATTGTTAATAATTATATAGCCAGTAACTAATACTTATTCTTAACAGATTAAAGGGTTATCTCTATAAAATGATTATCTACTATTTGGAAAAAAAAGATATTTGTTGAATTGGAGTGGGGTGATAAGATTAGTTTATCAGGAGGCTATGCTAAAATTTTCATTAATTAATTATTTTATCTAGTTATTTCACTAATGATTATTAATAATTATAGTAATATAGTTAAATGTAATTATATAGTTACAATTACTGATGATTGATTATTGTCTTATTATTAATTAATGAAGAAATATTCAAATGCTCTAGAACTCAAGTTGATAAGTTTGAATATGGAGACAAGCTGAAGGGTACACAGAAAATTAAGTTGATTGACTTTATTTGGTTGTTAGAGGCAGCTGGTAAACACAGCTGCCTATCTATCTAGTAGACCACTTGGCCAAAAGTGAGAAATACATGAGTTGAGATTTGTCTTTGGTCAATAGCTGTATAACCCTGGGCAGATCGTTTAACTTCTATTTGCCTTAGTTTCTTCAACTGCAAACTGAGGATAATATAGCTCATAGGGTTATAAGGATCAAATGAGATGATATTTGAAAAAGTGCTTCGCATAGTGTCTGGTACATAGTGGGTGTTACATAAATGCTTATTCCCTTCCCTGTTTTTGGAATATATAGGATGGGATATTTTTGAACCTTTTTTCCATTTTAGGAAAAAAATTTATATAATATTCTTGGTAGTACTGTTGATGAATAATGATAACTTTTCTGTTTTATGATTTGATGAATATTTATTGCATGCAATTTATTTTAGTACTATAGATAGAAGATATATATAGATATAGATTATGTTTTAGGAATAGTTCAGCATTATAATTTTTTCATAAATGTATTTTAAAGATGGGTATTAAAACATTTAATATATGTAGCAGTTCTGTTTTAGAAATTCAAAAGAATCTCCTAATTATAATAGTGGATGCAGAAAATAAAAATAAGACTATTATATGATTAGGATAGTAGAAGAGAATTCAAGACAAAGACTACTTCCCCAGATTTATACAGAGAAAAATCTCATTTGCTCTGGGCTAGTTCCCTTGAGCTACACAATGCAGTCTTTTCTGTGAACCAATCCCAGATTAGACCTCATATTTGGAAGGTTAAAATGTTAGATTGGGTTTGGGGAGTACACTTGATCAGTACTCTATGAATTATGAGATCTATTGAATCAAAATAGTCTATTGGTCATTTGAAAAATTACCAAATAATTGAAAGGTAGAGAATTTATATACTCCTTTCTAAGTAAGTTAGTAAAGACTAAGTAAGTTAGTCAAGAACTTAATAAGAAAAAAAGTCCTAACAAGGAAATTTTAAAAATATCTGAGGTAAAAATGAACAGGAAAGGGGTACAGAGCTAGTTCCATTTTGTCAGAAGTGAATAGTTCACACAAACTGTGTCCATATGGCATGGATGAAAAGCAAGGGTAGTTGCCTTGTTACATAGAGTCAAGTTTCTTAAATTCTGGATTCTATAATATAATATAATTCTCAGTGGGACAGTGGCAGCAGGCAAAAGAACTATCCACGGCAGTAATGACAACAGAATCAGGCAGTAGAATTGGGTAGTAAAACTGATTTTTGTGGCAGTGAGTCCATAGAAAAACTAGCCCTTGATAACTGCACACTGGCAAATCCTTTGTTTGCTAACTGTAACTCTCTACATTGATAATAATATAATGCACAGGTGGTCTTTGAACAGGTGATTCTATTTATTGCCCTGTGCTTGGTCAGGTGTTGAAGGACAGTGTGTCACAGACCCTGGCAGATCTACCTTAATTGTATTAGGAACAACCAAACAGCTATAAAGGGATGGCTCAGGAAATTCTAATGGATATTGGAAAATCATTTCAGAAATGATTCTTTTTCATCATAATCACCAATTCAGTAAATGCCTCTTGCTACCATTTGGTTTCCACTAAGGAATCCAGAAGTTTCTGGCATCTCAAACCTAAAAGGCTGCTGCAAAGACTAGACTGCTCAGGATTGCCCACCTATACTTAGAGACATAATGTTTTAAATATACCAGAAAACTGAGGAGATGCCCATCAGTTAGAAAATAGCTGAATAAGTTATGGTATATGAATGTTATGGAATATTATTGTTCTGTAAGAAATGATCAACAGATTGATTTCAGAGACCTAGAGAGACTTACATGAGCTGATGCTAAGTGAAATGAACAGAACCAGGAAATCATCATACATGGCAACAAGCCTATACAATGATCACTTCTGATGGACATGGTTCTCTTCAACAATGAGATGATTCAGGCCATTTCCACTTGTTCAGTGATGAAAAGAGCCATCTGCACCCAGAGAGAGGCCTGTGGGAACTGAGTATGGATCACAACATAGTATTTTCATTTTTTTGTTGTTGATTACATTTTGTTTTCTTTCTCATTTTTTTCCCTTTTTGATCTGATTTTTCTTGTGTAGCACAATAATTGTGGGAATATGTATAGAAGAATTGACATATATTGTATTAATTGCCATCAGGGGAGAGGAGAGGGGGAAAGGAAGGAGAAAAAAATTGGAACACAAGGTTTTGCAAGCTTGAATGTTGAAAACTATACATGTGTTTTGAAAATAAAAAACTTTATATAAATAAACAACTACAAGATATTAAATACTCAAACATTTATTAAAAACCCTATGTTCCAGGCACTGTACTAAGCACTGGGGATTAAAAAAGAGACAAAAGACAGTTCCTACCCTTAAAAGCTTACAATCTATGAGACAACATGCAAACAAATATAAACAAAGCAATTTACATACAGGATAAATAGAAAATAATTAACAGAGGTAAGGCACTAGAATTAAGAGGTGGGGAAAGCCTTCTAGATGAGATTTTAAAGACTAGAGAAGTCAGCATGTAAAAAATGAGAAAGAGCTTTCCAAGAATGGGAGACAGAGTAAATGCCCAGAGCAGAGAGATGGAGTGTCTTGTCCAGGAGCTCAGTGTTATTGGATTGAAAAATAGCTATCAGGGAAGATATAAGAATACTGGAAGGGTAGGAAAGGAATTATTTATGAAGGAATTTGAATGTCCAACAGAGCATTTTGTATTTGAACCTGAAGGCAATAGGGAGCTGCTGGAGTTTAGTTAGTAGAGGAGAGACATGGCAGAACCTTCCGCTTTAGGAAAATCATTTTAGTGGCTGAATAAAGAGTGGATGAGTGGGGAGATAATAGAAGCAGGCTGATTCACCAGCAGGATATTACAGCAGTCCAAGAATGAGGTGATCAGGGACTTCACAAGACTAAGGTCAAGTTGTTTTATTTACTGTTTGCAACCAAGTAGCTATTTCAAGTATAGAGAAGGGAACCTTAGGCTTGGTACCTAGCCCATGTAGAAACTTTTAATGGGAAATTTTAAAAAATGACATGCAGAGACACAGAATTATAGTTCACAATTCACAGCAACAATTCATAGTTCAGGAGTAATAGTGGAAGCAGTTTCTCTTTTTAAACTGGATTCATCTATGTTTTTCCTCAGCAAATCAAATGCAAGTGGAATATTATTTCATTCCATCATCTCTAGTAGAATGTACCCACAGTTATTCTCAGTCTCTCACTTATTTTCAGCCTGTCACTTATCTTTAATTTCTTCTTCTCTCTTGTTTCTCCACTACCAACAGTATAGATATCCTCAAAAAACCCTCCCTTAATCCATCCACCCCTGATATTCCCTATCTCTTATCCCTTTCCTAACTAAGCCTCCTTCAGAAGTGATCTGCAATCAATATTTTTTTTCTCACATTCTCTTCTGAAATTTCTTCAGTCTGGCTTCTGATCCTATCATTTAATGGAAACTTCTTTCCAGATACCAATGATCTCTTAATTTCCAAAGCTAATGGGTATCTTTATAATATTAATTCTACTTTACTTTCCTATAGCTTTTGGCATTGTCAATCAATCATCCTCCTCTTGATATTTTCCTTTTTCTAATTTTTATGACATTGCTTTCTCCTGCTTCTTTTATCACTGGTCTTATGTGGGATTGTCCTATATGTCCTATTCTGGATCTTACTCCAGGTCATACTTGTTAATTGGTGTCCCCCACGAGTCTATCTTTGGCCCTCTTCTCCTGTCCTTCTATACTTAATAATCATATTTATGCAGATGATTCTTAGATTCATTTGGTCTCCAACCTCTCTTGATTTCTAGTCTCACATATCTAACTGCCTATTTAGACACATCAAACTAGATTTCCTACTGACACCTTAAGTTCAATATGTTCCATCCTCATGTTTTTTTTTTTTACTCTCTTCTTTTTAATTTCCCTTTTGTTACCAATTTTCTCTCACTTACCAGGGCTCACAACTTCAACTCCTCAATTCTCTTTCCTCTCCCCACATCTCTCCCAATCTGTTGTCAATAAATTTCTACTTTCAAAACTTCCCTTGTATATATACCCTTTTCTTCTCTGACAGAGCCACCACTCTGAAGAATTCAGGGTAAAGCAAGTCTATATAGGATTTCATTTACTTAATGAAAGTCTAAAATGACTTTATATGGTGCTTATAAGGTTTCATTCCTATTTCATTCCCTTAAAATGACTTTAATAATAAAAGCATTTTAAAATATGATTCATTAACAGAGCTATGAAGAGAATCCAAGAAGTATTGTCACTACTGCTACTGCTTATAGAACACACTTTCAAAAAGAATTTTACCTAAAAATTATTATTGAAGACTTAGAAAATAATAATTTTGTCTATGATATTTAGGAAGAAAAGGAAAATATTCTTAAAACAACCAATTTTATACAACTCAAAGAGAGGACAGGAACCGCACCTGTGACTTAATTGTTGTAGGGAATTTTCAGGCAAAAATATTTTTTCTACAAGTGTAGGTTGGCATTTTTTCTGCAACTTTTAGCTTTAAGAGATTTGCCTAGAATATTGAGAAGTAAAATCACTACTCCAGCATTCTCTAGTCAGTATCGGAAACCACATCTTCCTGACCTCTCTACCACACTGCTCCTCATTATCATTTAAGATAATTGCTCTTCATGCTTTTCAAAAGTATTCAGAACTTGTTTTTTATAATAATCATAATTATCAATTATGATGTCCCCATTACATTTAATTTTGGGGAAAAGATATTTTCTTTTCTTTATGCAATCTTCCTTTCTCATGGTTTTCTTAAAGAGGGCTTGGGAATATCAACTAAAGAAGATTGAATGACCCTGTTTGCTTAAAAGTAGTAAATTTTAAACAAGTTAGAGGACATTGTAGAATGAATAAAATTATGATTTGATATTGCCCCTGAAACCATGGACTCCACTGATTAATCAGGATCTCAATTACCCACAAAATTTCTCTCTTTTCATTTTACAGATAAAACCATCTATTTTTTTAAGTGGAGAAGGGAAGCATGAGAAGAAATTTAAATAAAAAAGATAAAATAAAATTTAGGAAAAAATATGCCTACTTCATTCAATATTATTGTCACAGCAATTTTTTCAGAGCTTAGCTTTGTACCTATATAACAAGCATGCCCCTCCAGAATTACCATACATAATAACCTGTATTACAAATATAAATACTAATTATTTAATGTATTATTATATAACATCAATCAATCAATCAACTTTTTTAAAAAGCTGCCAACTAATAAAGTGTTTGAAGTTCCATTTGGATTTAAATAAAGTTGGTTTTTTGTTTGTTTATTTGTTTGTTTCTGTTTGGCAAGATACAGGTACATTCAATATATGGGCAAATGAATTCCTTTTCATCCTATTGAGACAAAACTACCAGAGATCTTACTTAGTAGATTAATGAATAATAGGTTTTATGGGTGATGAGATTTCCAGCATTAAGGACATAAATTGAAAGAGCTTCCAATCTCAAAGCCCGCTTTAAATTTGCAACTTTCATTTAAGATTCCTTAATGAGGGTCAGCTAGGTGGCCCAGTGGATAGAGTACCAGCCCTGAAGTCAGGAGGACCTGAGTTCAAATGTGATCTCAGACATTTAATGCTTGTGTGTGTGACCCTGGACAAGTGACTTAACCCCAATTGCCTCAGGGAAAAAAAACTAAACTAAAAAGATTCTTTAATGATATTTCTTTTTAAGAAATCCCTTTCTAAATGTCATAAACATATTTAAACACTCTGATCAAAACAGTAAGCGTGTAAAAACTAGGCTAAGACAAAAACAAAAACTACACACAGAAAAATTTTAAATAGTTTTTCTATGCATCCCAGACAAGGTAACTTAAGCATCATGACCAAAATGATCATACGACAATGACAAAATTGAAGCCAAACTTTTAGTAAGATACGGCTTTATAATATTTTTCAGGTATCACTATTTTGATGCCACTAAAGTAGTCTATGCCCCAAATATTGGTTACAGCCAATTCAGCAAAAAAAAAAAAAAAAAAAACAAACAATTATTGATCTAAAGATTGGTGATTCCGTTTCAGGAGGATGACTGAATAATAACTTTTTTTGTGCAAGGCCATTTCTCTGTCATTCACCTTAGTGACTGTTCCTGACAGCATTATGTGAGCACAAAGGGGACTCTGAGGATCAAATCCACGCTTCTTGCAAAAGTCAGTCTGTGTCAAAGACATTGTCAAAGTGGCGTTTCGATTCACCTGCACATCTCTCACGGACAGCTGGGGCAGGCCGACGCAGAAGTAAGTCCCGCCGCTCGCGGCCACCCGCCAGTTGTTGGCGTTGGCAAAGACCTCCAGTCTGCGCACCTTCCACAGTGAGGCGTGAACCACCCCGCCCCAGTCACAGCATGCGCTGCCAACTGAACCAAGCGCGCGGGTCCTCCCGGGACAACTGCTCCAGCGCCTGGGGAGGCTTCTGGCAAGCAGTTGCAGCACCTGGAGCAGTTGGATAGTCCGGATCTTTGTCCCTGTAGCATAATGGTGGTGATAAGGATTCTTAAGCATGACATTTTTAGAGTATTTTGATAACTGCATTTCCACATCATTGATATCCTTTGTAATCCTACGTGCTTTATTATTATTATTATTATTTGCATTTAATAACATTATTCTGAACAAACTCATAACTGGGATAAAGAAATTGGTGTGCCTTAAAAATTAAATGTTTTTGAATGCTATTTATTGACAGAGTTGAAAAATGTTTTATTCTGATGGTTTTAAAGCTTTTTATTTGCAAAACATATATATGGGTAATTTTTCAACATTGACCCTTGCAAAGCTTTCTATTACAAATTTCCCCCCCACCCCCCCCTTTCCTAGATGGCAGGAAGTCTACTACATGTTAATTATGTTAAAATACTTGACAAATCGAATGTGTATACATATTTTATTTTATTTTTTTTTGCTTTTTTTGCTAAGGCAATTGGGGGTTAAGTGACTTGCCTAGGGTCACACAGCTAGGGAATGTTAAGTGTCTGAGACCAGATTTGAACCCAGGTCCTCCTGACTTCAGGGCTGGTGCTCTATCCACTGCACCACCTAGCTGCCCCTGTGTATACATATTTTTACAGTTATCTTGCTGTGCAAGAAAAATCAGATCTACAAGAAAAAAAATATGAAAAGGGAAACATAATGAAAGCAAACATCAATAGAGAGCATGAAAATGTTATGTTGTGGTCCACATTTCATATACTTTTCTCTGGGTGTAGATGGCTTTCTTTACTGAACAATTGGAACTGATTTGAAACATTTCATTGTTGAAGACAGCCACATCCTTCAGAATTGATCATCACATAGTCTTCTTGTTGCCGTGTATAATGATCTCCTGGTTCTGCTCATTTCACTCAGCATCAGTTCATGCAAGTCTCTCCAGGCGAGTCTCTCTGAAATCATCCTGCTAGTTGTTTCTTACAGAACAATAATATTCCATGACATTCATATACCATAATTTATTCAGCCATTCTCCAATTGATGGGCATCCCTTCAATTTCCAGTTTCTAGCCACTACAAAAAGGGCTGCCACAAACATTCTTGCACATGTGGGTCCCTTTCCCTCCTCTAAGATCTCTTTGGGATATAGGCCCAGTAGAAACACTGCTGGGTCAAAGGGTATGCACAGTTTGATAACTTTTTGAGCATAGCTCCAAATTTCTCTCCAGAATGGTTGGATTCGTTCACAGTTCCACCAACAATGTATTAGTATCCCAGTTTTCCCACATCCCCTCCAACATTCGTCATTATCATTTCCTGTCATTTTAGCCAATCTGACAAGTATGTAGTGGTATCTCAGAGTTGTCTTAATTTGCATTTCTCTTATCAATAGTGATTTGGAACACCTTTTCATATGACTAGAAATAGTTTTAATTTCATCATCTGAAAATTGTCTGTTCATATCCTTTGACCATTTATCAATTGGAGAATAGCTTGAATTCTTATATTCTCTATATATTTTAGAAATGAAGCCTTTACTAAGTTCAAATCTGACTTCATAGTTGAGTGACCCTGGGCAAGTTATTTAACCTCAACTGCCTTTTATCAGTAATAAGATTATATCAATTATTTTATAAATATGAGACAGTTCTCTATATATTTTAGAAATGAGGCCTTTATCAGAACCCTTAAATGTAAAGATGATTTCTCAATTTGATGATTCCCTCCTAATCTTGTCTGCATTAGTTTTGTTTGTACAGAAACTTTTTAACTTAATATAATCAAAATTATCTATCTGGTGTTCAATTAAGAGTTCCAAATCCTCTTTGGACATAAATTTATTCCATCTCCACAGGTCTGAGAGGTAAACTATCCCATGTTCCTCTAACTTGCTTATAATATCACTCTTTATATCTAGATCATGAACCCATTTAGATCTTATCATGGTATGTGGTGTTAGGTGTGGGTCAAACCCTAATTTCTTCCACCCTAGTTTCCAATTTTCCCAGCAGTTTTTGCCGAATAGTGAGTACTTATCCCAAAAGCTGGGGTCTTTGGGTTTATCAAACACTAAATTGCTAAAGTTATTACCTAGATTGTCCTGATATTCTATCCTATGCCACTGATCGACTGCTCCATTTCTCAACCAGTACCAAATGGTTTTGATGACCACTGCTTTATAATTATAGTTTTAGATCTGGTACAGCAAGGCCACCTTCATCTGCCTTTTTTTCACTAATTCCCTTGAAATTCTTGACCTTTTGTTTTTCCAAATGAACTTTGCTACAATTTTTTTCTAGATCTGTAAAATAACTTCTTGGGAGTTTGATTGGTATGGCACTAAATAAGTAAATTAGTTTGGGTAGTATTGTCATTTTTATTATAT
>JAJPUD010025156.1:0-11174 GCA_023553655.1 Myrmecobius fasciatus | reverse complement strand
AAAAAATGGAAATGCCATGTAAAAAATTTTGCCCTCAGAGAAGAACTTTTAATTATTATAGTATTAAAAGATAAAATATGTTGATATTATACAATACCATACAAATATGTTTTATGACTTCCTTAGTATCAAAACTTTTCCCTCTGTTGTCAGCTGATCTTCATGTGTTGTCTGGGGATTCTACAAAACTCACCAAAAATTCCCATTTGTTTTCATAGGCTTACCTACAATATATCAAAACCATGATGAGGAAAGCTGCAATGTGGAAGGCATTAACTGTATCCTTCCTTGTAGGATAAAGGATGGAAACTTGGGGGGCAAAAACTATTACCATTGTAAACTCTTTGGGAAAAGATATCATTTCATTCTTGTATTTGTGCTTCAAGAATTTAACACAATATTGGGAACATAATAGGAGTTTAATAAATGAATGTGTGTGTGTGTGTGTGTATGTAAACACAGGGAAATTGTTTAGTCTAATGGGTAGTCAATGGGAGTCTGTAGTAGTAAGCAAACTAGTCAGTAAAACTAAACAAAAAATGGTTTATACATAGGTAAAGACCTGCAAACTTGGAAAGGATTCCAAAACATGTTTAGAGTAATATTTGGAGATGTAAATATGTGATTTGTGGGGATTTTTTCCACTTAGAATATCAAAAGAAATGCATTTCACTTTGAAAACTAGCCTCCTGCATTAAATTATTTGGTGACTCAACAAATAAATAAACCTGAACCAATATCAGTAATCTTCCAGGGGGGAAAGCAGCATCTAGGCTGACAACCTGTGTTCCAAGTTTCAGATCAATGCAATTTGAAATGGTTGAGATATTAAGCCCTGACAATTAGCTGTGGCAGCCCTGCTAGATGTCACCAGAGTGAAGATTTGATCTGTAAATAAATTCAAATTACTTGCTTTCAGAGTGTGCCTGGACTTCCAGTAATTTGTTTTTCCTCTTCCTCTATGTATACTCAGTATCCAAAGTTATATTGCAGATCTATTTTTTTTTTGATGTGATGCATTATATTCCATCAGTTCTTATTATAATGTGGTAGGAATTAATGTGTTAAGACATAGCATCCTGTGCTATTTGTGCCTCCCCCAGATACTACTGTGCCCCACCTATCAGAATTAAATTAAAAGGACTTGCCATATTTCTACTGGTGTTTGATCTTGTTGATTAAATTTGACTAACAAAAGTACTGTTATATGCCATACCCAAGGCATTCTGTGGAAAGGTTTTCTAAAGCAAGATTTTTCTCTTGTATTAATATGTTGTTTACACCCATTAAGAGTTCATTTACTTTTTCTATACATACATATACATATATGTATATATGTATATATATATATATACATATATATATATATATATACATATATACTTTTGCTCTCTTCAAAGTGGAGGAAATTCTCTTCTTGGCTTCCAGCCTCACTTTACAATCAGGTTTAGTAATATTCTTAGGTCTACAGTCAGATTCTTGGCAAATTCAAGCCATATTCATCTACTGAGAGAAAAGAGACCATAGGTTATCATGCTCTAATTCATTTCATTTTTTTTCTCTCTTTTTATTGGTCAGGGACATGGTAAATATGAGCTATTAACAAAGTTAGCTGACCTAATTTCAGAAGCTGTCATGGCTGACTCCCCTTCTCTCTTATTTTTCCTTTCCTTGTCCCTCTCTCTACTTCACTCTCCCTTTCCTTCTCCCTCTCATTCTCCTTTCTGTCTCTTCATTTCTCTCTGTTTGTCTCTGTGTGTGTGTCTCTCTCTCCTTGTGTGTGTGTCTCTGTCTACCTACTTCTGTTTCTCTGGCTCTCTGTGTCTGTCTGTCTTTGCATATTTCTGTCACTCTGTTTCTTTCTCTGTCTCACTGTGTGTCTCTGTCTCTTTATCTCTCTTTTCCTCTCTGTCTGTCTCTGTCTCTCTATTTGTCTATTTTTGTCTCTGTCTGTCTCTGTCTTTGTCTCTGTCTTTCCCTTTCATCAGTGAGTACAACTGTCTTTTTTCCTGAAATTGACCAAGCATTAGATTACCTGTCAATGTGAAATTGTCTAAGCAGATGCAGCAACAACAGTTGCATTCCCTGGATAAGATCACGTGAATCAAACATCACATAGGATTATCCAGTGGCTAGAGCACTAAACTCTCAAGTTCTAAGCCAAAGGATTTTGCAATTTTTTTCAGATATCTTTATTCTATTTATGTACCAAGCCAATGCATAATCATTGCAGTATCCAATGATATTTCTAGGTTACTAATAAGAATAGGAACATGCCCTGTATGTCATTGATGTAGGGAACTCATAGAAGGGAAAATTACCTTTATGAATACAAATCATCTGTGGGAAAACTGGGACACTGATACATTGTTGGTGGAACTGTGAACGGATCCAACCATTCTGGAGAGCAATTTGGAGCTATGCTCAAAGAGTTATCAAACAGTGCATACCCTTTGACCCAGCAGTGTTTCTACTGGGCCTATATCCCAAAGAGATTTTAAAGGAGGGAAAGGGACCCACATGTGCAAAAATGTTTGTGGCAGCCCTTTTTGTAGTGGCAAGAAACTGGAAATTGAAAAGATGCCCATCAATTGGAGAATGGCTGAATAAATTATGGTATATGAATGTTATGGAATATTATTGTTCTATAAGAAATGACCAACAGGAGGATTTCAGAGAGGATTGGAGAGACTTGCATGAACTGATGCTGAGTGAAATCAGCAGAACCAGGAGAACATTATACACAGAAACAAGACTATACGATGATCAATTTTGATGGACATGGTTCTCTTCAACAATGATGTGATTCAAACCAGTTGTGCTGCGATGAAGATTGTCATATACATCCAGAGAGAGGCCTGTGGGAACTGAGAGTGAACCACAACACAGCATTTTAACGTTTTCTGTGAATATTTCCATGCATTCTGTTTTCCTTCTTAGGTTGTTTTTTTTTCTTCTTCTCTTTCTAGATCTGATGTTTCTTGTGCAGTAAGATAACTGTATAGATATGTATACATGTATTGTATTTGTCATATAATTTATCCTATCTAGCATGTATTAGATTACCTGTCATCTAGGGGTGGGGGACGGGGGGAGGGAAAGGAAAAGCTTGGGAAAAAAAAGTTTTTTTTGCAAAGGTCAATGTTGAAAGGTCACTCATATGTTTTGCAAATAAAAAGCTTTATTAAAAAAAAAAAAAGAATTTGGACAGCTAGGTTGCGCAGTGGTTAGAGCACCAGCCCTGAAGTCAGGAGGACCTGAGTTCAAATCTGGTCTCAGACACTTCCTAGCTGTGTGACCTTGGGCAAGTCACTTAACCCCAATTGCCTCAACAAAAAGCAAAAAAAAAAAAAGATTCTTAGAATTCCTGGCTACTTTCTATAGGATAGTTTTCCTGATTCCCTCAGACTATAGAAATAAGATTTGTACTATATGTTTCCTTCTATATATTCTGTACTATATCTTTTATGTACCTATTTATTTAAATGTTTCCTTTTTTCACTGGAATGTAAGCTTCCAGTGAGCAGAGACTGTATTTGCTTATTGTTTTATTTCCAGATCTTAATAAAATGCTTGATAACTAAAAAAAAAATGAATACAAATCATCATCTTATTGGCAATGGAGAATCTTAGAAAGTAGACTAGATCACAAAACATAAAGGGTCCAGGGTCACAAACCTAGAATGTATCAGAGTCAGGGTTTGAAACATGGTTGTTTAAGTTCCAAGGCTAATTCTTTATCCAATCTGCCAATTTGCTTCTCAGTTTTGAGTTACTCATATGAAATATGTTATTTCCTCCCTCTTCCACTAAAATCCTATTCTGCTTCTCTAAGCAGAATTATCTTTGCCAAGAAAAATTCTGGTAAAAATGAATCAAAATGGAAAAACTGTGAATATAGATCTGGTGTCTATCATGTTATACCCATTCTACTTCAGTTCAAGAAATTCAATAACTAAATGGTTAGCCATGGTGTAAGCATTTTTATTTTATAAAAAAGATGTATTTAAATGGTCTACTAGGGACAGAGTTGCTCCTACATGTGTCAGTGAAGGAAAATTATACCACATAACTTAACCAAATCTTTTCAAGAATTCAAAAAGTATTTAATACTAAATGTAAAGCAAATTTGATTTTTTAAAATATTTGATACTAAATTTGATACTATTTGATATTGTTCTACATCTCAAATCAGATTAAATGGTAAACCAAATGGTACCTTCCTAGCTCAAATTGGATCAATTTACTAAGCCTTTAATTTATTCTCAAATTTTGGTTAGTGTGAAGACATGAGAAATATAATTGTTTCATAGGCACTCTTGGCAGTTTTTTTTTCACCCTTGCCTTGATGTTCCAATATTTTCATTCCTTTCCCCCTAAATTAAAAGAAATACAATGATTTAAGTAAAAGAGGAATAAAAGAAGATATGGGCAAAGTTGTCTGTATCCAGCTAATCACACAAAAATATGATCCAGACCTGAGGAAATTTGATTCTGTGAGGATAACAAACTACCAGGTTATTTTCTAATAGAAATATGTGTCTCGGTATTTTTTCCCTTTTGAGATGATGGAGAATCCACTTAATGACTATCAAGAAGGAGAAGGTGGTGACTAAATAGAGCTAGAAATAAAATGGAGTGACTATACCCTTAGTAGCTCTCTTTTTCTAATCGTCTATGTAACTATGTAAATCTGAGTAGCTCAGTGAATAAATGGTTAAGTACCAATTCCTTTCATCCAACAATGGTATTAATGTGAAATTAATAATAAAAATGGAAAAAACACAATAAACAATCATAAATAATTACCCTGAAATTATAATGGCCAAATTTAGCTTAAAAATATATATATGAGAATGAATCTCTGACTCTTCATTGCAGAGGTGGAAAACTATGGTTACAAAATGTTTTACTTGGCTAATATATTAGTTAATTTTGTTGAAAAAAAATATATTCTTTATAATTGGGTTTGGCTTTCTGGGAGAGAAAGAAAAGAAAAAGCTATTTATCAGAAGATACACACAATATAATTTGTTTCTTTAAATGGCTTTAAATTTCAATTAGAAAATTGCATATGTATACTTGTGTGTATATATGCATATATGTACACACATATATAAATGTATATATACATATAAATGTGTTATGTATATTGGATTTTTGATTGTCCTAAACAGTCCTACAATAATTAATCATTCTATACTCTACTATTACTGAATACTGAAGAAAGTTAGGGAAATTAGGAATTGGAGATGTGGAGGGAAAGCATTCCAGATATAAGATACAGTCCCTACAAATGCATGGAATTGGGAGATGGAGAATGAGCATCAAGCATGCTAAGCCAAACAAGCAGAACCAGGAATGCATTGTACAGAATGACAGCAAGATGATGATCAACTATGAAAGTCTTGGCTCTTCTCACTAGTTCAGTGATCCAAAGCAATCCCAATAGACTTTGGATAGAAAATACCAACTGCACCCAGAAAAAGTACTAAGGAGACTGAAAGTAAATCAACACCATGTTATGCTCACTTCTTTTTTTATCATTTTTTTAAATCTCTCCCATGGTTTTTCCCTTTTGCTTTGATTTTTCTCTCTCAACATAATTCATGAAACAAAGTATATTAAAAATAAATAAACTATAAAAAAGAGCAAATAGATCAAGGTGTTGTTATTGCAGGATGCATGAAGAGGAACAATGCAATATGAGGGTAGTTTGACTATGGACAAGTAGTGTGAGAGGAAGGACCTGAATTCAGGTCTTCCCAGCTACAAAGGTCACTCTTTACAAACTATGCCAGACCACCTCTCTAATGATTGCTGCCATTTTTCAGTCTGTGCTTGTTGTATGTGATGTTCTATGACCCCATTTGGGATATTCTTGGCAAAGATACTGGAAGTGTTTGCCATTTCCTCCTCTACCTCATCTTACACATGAGGAAATTGAGGCAAACAGAGTTAAGTTGCTCAGGCACATATATTTTAATATGTATTATGAACATTATACTATATATATATACATATATATGTAATTATAACAACAATAAGAACATAAAATTCAAATGTATATAGCAATTTAGTATTGTCCTTTATTAGATTATAAATTCGTTCAACCTAAGAGGTTTAGTTATCTCTGTATCTCACTTGATAAGATTTGCATATTGTAGACACTCAATATTTGCTGAGTTGCTTACATATAGCTGGAATCATAAGATTAGAAAACTCCAATATAGTATGAAGGAAAATATCAGTACAGTCAGGATGCTTTTATTTTCATGGATGGAATTATAATACTCAAAACCAGAGAAAAAGTAAGATGTCTTCACTGAACCGTATTTAACAGTCTGTGAATTGGTATATTCCAGAATCACCTGTGAGCTAAAGGAGCACAAGGGGAAATTTAGTGGGAATCTGGGTCCTTCTGGTGCATTCTAAAGTCTATATTTGTTCAGTGTAATTGTCTTTGGATAATCTGACAAAGAATTCTAACTTGCTAACAAACATTTTACTCACAAGCATCTTTGCTTTTCCACTTCATTTGGAAAGTTTGGCCAATGAGAGCTGAAATAAAGATCTAAAAGGAGACTTATTTCTTTCTTGGATTTATTCCTATAGCCAAAAGAGAAAAATTTTAAAGCTGGGCTATACAATAAATTGCAATGTTCTGGAACTCAGGAATTACTTAGTGGGTGATAACTTAAGAGCTATTAAGAACATTCTAAGTCAGGTTACTAAATAAGTATGAGGGAATTTGAAATATACATTTAAAAGAATTCATTTTTTAAATGTGTGTTCCGTTCATCTCTCATCATTAGATATTTTGTATTTATGATAAATATAAGCTAAACAAGTTGAACAATTTCAGTCCTATTATTGAATCAGGCATCTAAATTTCACAACAAAGATAAATGACCAATAAGATAATGTATACTAGTATATATATTTTACTATATACATATAGACTATATTACTTAGAGGAAATCATATTTTTAAAATACACCTATGGTCCTTTTTTCTTCATCTATTTATTGATAATAAGGCACACTATATCTTACAAGTTATAATATCTGTATTTGAGGTTGAATCCGAAATATTCATTACTACTAAAACTTTCAGAATAGGTGTCCTAACATCTGTGTCAGAGACAAAGATAACACCTGCATTATAGACTTCCCATGTTGTAATAATGGATAACAGAGTATACACTAGAGATTGAATTTGGCTCACAATGTGGACAGATCTTAGTAAAAAGGCAAACTTCATCAAAATGAGGTTTTGTTATATTATGATAATGTATAACTTTGATGGCTCTGACATGAATAGAATTTTATTTTTAGTTGGACTGTTTGTGATTGTAAAGATGTGAATAGAGTTTAAATGTACTTATACTTTTATTTCTATTCTAAAATTACACTCTTGCAAAGCAAAACTCTAGTGCCTAATTGGGTCATAGGGGATTGTTGCCAATTACTATGAAGACCTATTTCATTTTGCTCATAAATTTTCAGTAAATTAAGTTGAAAATACAAGGAAGATGCAGAAATTCTAGAATTTCATTTGCATTTTTATAAGTGGCCATTTTTGCAGCACTTTCTCTGAAATCTTAAAAGTTCATATTTTTGTCTGTAACACATTTGGAAAAAATGTTTAGATCTATTTTTACAACTTGTTATATTCTATATAAATGCTTTTATTTTAAATCCTAATCTTATGAAAAAAGCCATAGTTCCATTAAAACAGGACAATTTGTAGTTAGGATTGTCTAATCATGTAACGTGGAAGTCAGTGGCAAGAAGATGAATATTATATAAAATTCTAAATACCTACTAAAGAGAGGAAGCTTAGAAGGTAATAATGAATTAGCTATAAAATTATTTTTGATAAGAAAGAAAAATTATCAATTTTCATACATGCTATATTATAAAGCTGTGTATGTGTGTGTGTGTGTGTTTGTGTGTGTGTGAGTGTGTGTGTGTGTGTGTGTGTGTGTGTGTGAGGTCTAGGGTCACATAACTTGTATTTACCTAAGGCTAGTTTTGAAATCAGGAAATTGAATCATCCCTCTCTCTATTGCACAAGTTCAACTTCTCAATATATGTAAACACCCACATAAATAAGCATTATACTCTGAGTAGTGTGAAAAGTCACAATAGCATGTTATATACATACATATGTATATATATATGGAGACATAGCTATATCTGCATATGGATAAAAATATGATATGTACTATCCTTCTTAGCATATAGAGACAAGGCACTTGACCTATTTGCCTCATTTTTTTCATCTGTAAAGGGAATTAGAAAAGGAAAATGACAAATACATTTGTATTTTTGACAAGAAAACATAAACAGGTTTAGGAAGAATTAGAAACAATTAAAAACACCTGAACAACAAACAATGAATATATTATATACATACATGCACAAAAATACATATACACATGCATATTTTCATACACACACAATCTTATTTTTCTTGCTTGAATACTGGGTGAGATGGGAAATGTCTCTGAACTTCTGATTTCCCTTACTGGAAAAAAATAAAATCACAAAATCCAGAGTTGAAGGAATCTTAGATACCATTTATTATAAGCGAACTATGATTAAGAATTCCTACCTGAAGAGACCAGACAATTGATTATCCAATATTTAATGATCACCTCTAATAAGGAGGAATCTGTTGCTTGGACTTTGTAAGTAAATTGCCCAAATTAGAAAGAATTTAAGTGGCAAAACCTGACTTCAAACTCTTGCCCTCTGATTTCTGTATCCTTGCCACTACATTGTCTATTACTTTTGATTTCCTTCCCTGTTCAGAGAATTGGTTATGAGTTAGGCTAAAATGAGGAAGAACCATTATTCCTCATTTTTGACTGGCCTAGTTTAACTCTGCCTACTCTGATGTAACACTGCATTCTTTATCATATTTGAGAAAAGAGAGCAGAATTAATGCTTTTTCACTCTCTGATTCTTTGATGATCTTCATTTAGAAAGAACATGGTAAACATAAGGTTAGTAATCTAAGAATTTAAATACTTTGCTTGCAGCCTAATCTTATATTTGCATTAAATTATATGCACAAACGGGGCGGAGCCAAGATGGCGAACTGCAGACACCATTCTCTGTGAACTCCTGAGACCTTCCCTCAGACCCAGAAAAAGTGAGCCTCCAAACTGGTTTTTGAGTGAGGGCTCTGCCAAACATTTGGACTACAACACACTTCTATCAAAAATATACCTTGAAAGAACCCCGGAGAAGGTTAGCCTCAGGGGAAATCGGCCTCAGGTCGCGATCAGACTCCAGCCAGGGCAGAAGTTAGGGCTGTGATAGAGGGGCAGATTTTAGGCACCCAGGAAGCCCCTGGGAGATGCCTGGGCCACGTTGCTCTGCTTGCGGGCAGGTGCTTTGGCAGATCTGCCTTTGGTAAAGGGTGGATCGAGAGTAATTGAAAACGTGGTCCTAGTGCGAATCTAGCCCGAACAGCCTCAGACCGGAAATCAACTTGGCAAACTGCCCCAGGGCAAATACAAATTGTTGCAGTATTCTCAGCTGGTGACCAATATCCCAACTTTAAATGATGAGCAAGAAGCAGAAGAGAGCTCTCACCATAGATAGCTTTTACGGAGAAAAAAATAGAACAGTCCCCAGATCCTGACATTATGAAAACAATCCCAGATGAAGCCACAAAGGCAGACTTAAATTGGTCTCCCTTTCAGAAGGCTTACCTGGAAGATTGCATTAAGAATCTCAAAAGAGAGCTAGAAGAAGAATGGGGAAATAAATTGAGATCAGGGCAACAGAAATATCAAAAACTGGAAAATAGGACTGGTGAATTGGAAAAAGAAAACAGTTCACTGGAAAACAAAATTGGTGAATTGGAAAAAATCACCAAATCACTGGAAAATAAAAATGGTGAACTGGAAAAAGACAACAATTCACTGAAAAACAAAAATGGTGAACTGGAAAAAGACAACAATTCACTGAAAAACAAAATTGGTGAATTAGAAAAAGACAACAATTCACTGAAAAATAAAACTGGCAAAATGGAAAAAGAATGCATTGAATCAAGAAATTCAATTGGCCAGCTACAAAAGGAGCTAAAAAAGATAACTGAAGGAAATAATACTTTAAAAATTAAAATTGAACAAATAGAAGTAAATGACTCAATAAGACTTCAAGAATCAGTTAAACAAAAACAAAAAAATGAAAAAAATATAAGAAAATATGAAATATCTCCTAGGAAAAACAACTGACTTGGAAAACAGATCCAGGAGAAACAATTTAAGGATTATTGGACTCCCTGAAAGCCACAATGAAAAAAAGAACCTGGATGCTATCTTCCAGGAAATCATGAAAGAGAATTGCCCTGATATTTTAGAATCAGAAGGCAAAATTGGCATTGAAAGAATTCACCGATCACCTCCAGAAAGAGACCCCAAAATTAAAACCCTAAGGAATATCGTGGCCAAATTTCAGGACTATCGCACCAAGGAAAAGATATTGCAAGCAGCTAGAAAGAAACAGTTCAAATGCCCTGGAACTGTAATTAGAATTACACAGGATATGTCAGTTTCCACTTTAAAGGATCGAAGGGCCTGGCATCAGATATCCCGAAAGGCAAAAGAACTTGGATTACAGCCAAGAATAAGTTATCCACCTTGAATGAGCATCATCTTCCAGGGAAGAAGATGGTCATTCAATGATACAGGAGAATTTCACCTATTTCTAATGAAAAGACCAGATGTGAACAAAAAATTTGACCTCCAAATAGAGAACTCAAGAGAAGCATAAAAAGGTAAAAAGGAAAACTCTTGAGAACTGTATTTTTACTATAGGTATCCTTAAAGAATGGCAGTATAATTTGATTTTTCTTCGATAATAATGGAAAAGAAATGAGAGGTGGAAGGGATACCATACTGAAAAAGAAAATGGGGGGAGGGGGGAAAGGAGGCAAAATAAAGTAAAAATAAAGGAGATAAAATAAGGCAAAATCTCATAAAGAGACATAGAAGATCTAATATAATTGAGGGAAAGAAGGGAGGGCAATGAGTACTGTGTAAACCTTACTCTCATTAGATTGGACTCTAAGAGAATATATCAAACACATTTGCTTCAAAAAAAAAAGGCCTGACCCTTGTTGTGGGAAGGTAGGAGGAAGGGGAGAAAAGGAAA
>JAJPUD010025154.1:0-17896 GCA_023553655.1 Myrmecobius fasciatus | reverse complement strand
AAAAAAAAAAAAAAAAAAATTGACAAAAAAACATTACAAAAATTTAAAGACTCCCCTGAAAATCTATCTATAGACTCACTGGAGTTTAAGAACCTTGATATAGTCAATCTTTCTAACCCTCTCCCATCCTATTACATACATCCAAACTTCTTAAACTATACATTGCAACTCTCTATGGGGTCTCAAAATTGAATTTTGGAGGCATGAAATTATGATGGATTATCAGTAAGTGTTTGACTTGTGTACCTTTCTTATATACCTATATACTTGGAGTCATGTAAAAATTTCTTAGGCAAAAAACAGGTCATGAGTGGAAAAGTTTAAGAAGCTTTGATTATAGATGAAGAAAGTAAGAGCTGGAGAGGTCAACTGACTTTATCAGTGTCACATGCTTATGTCACTATAGGGTTTGAATCCAGGTTCTCTGATCCAAATGATCTTTCCATTATACCACATAAATATAAAATAATAATTACCATCATCATGGGGCTAGTATTTTCTATCACTAGCTCAATTCTTGGTAGCTAGAGATTTAAAAAAAAATAGTCTAAAGTTCTAGCAATGCATATTCAAAAGGCAATGAGAAATTAATTAAGGTCTGATTCCCTGATATTCTAATCTAACTGAAATTGGAATCTCTTCTTCATATCATATTACCTTCTTCATTATCCTATGAATTAAGAATTTTTTTTTCCAAAAAATGGCCTCATGGCCAAAATAATCAAACTTTCTCTATTGGTGGAATGGAAGTAAATTAATTCACTTCCCACTGTGTGGAAAGAATGATCTTTGAATATTAGCAGAAACATATATTTATAATGCCAACAACCCATGGAGAATTGCAGAGATAATGAACGTAGTTTGCCTCCTTTAGAAGTGTCTATTCAATCTGACCTTCCTAAAAACATTGTACCTAAGCAAATGACTACTGTGGCCACTTGGCTTCAGCAAGGTATTAAAAAATGACGTCCATCACTTTTTTTCTCACTGACTTGATCCTTTCCTCTTGCCACAAAAAAGGGGGCTACTCTGACTGGTGCTGAGTAATGCTAGATGAAATATTAACTTCAAACTTGTTAATCAGCTACAGGCTGAGGAATAATTTTTTTTTTTTTAAATGCAGGACAAATTGTGTTGGGTCCCATGTGGTGCCACGTGAAAACCTATAAAACAGGTTCCTAGTTACTAAAATTACAAAGCCAATTAGGCTTCTGGTGACTTGAAACATTTTATAATAATCATTTGCAGCTAATAACCCCTTTGGATTTAGGGACGACCATTCTGGCTTAGTCTCTTTTTCTAAGCACATAAAACCCAGCTACTGAATTACCTGAAAGATAACGGTAAAGAACACCACAATGATGGTGGTGCTCACAAAGAGATTTTTCTCCTTCACTTTCTTTTCATCCAAAAGAACGACCAGGGCATAAGCAACAGCTCCCCGGAGACCACCATACGACATGACTACTTGGTCTATTATCTCTAGCTGGACCATTCGATACTTATTCAGAAGCCATGTTTGTAAAACCACACCTGGAAAAAAAATATGCATTGTGGTCTCAACACACATACACATAGACATTTGTTAGTATCTCTCTTCTGAATTAAAACTTGCTGGAAAGTTTTTATTAAATTTTGTCAGACCTGGCTACTCAATTTTATTTTATTACTTCAGACAAAGGCTTTTTGCCTCCAATCCCCATCCTTTCTTCTTGAAGTAAGCTCTGGGGAAAGAATGTTTTGCTATGGACTCATTTGGTTATTTTCATCACTAATTTTTCTGTCAGTCTATCTAAAAGGAACAGGCTTAGAAACCCACAGGAAATAGCATGGGGAGGGTCTTACTTCCTTGAATTTATATTCAGATGCCTAGCAGGTCAACAAAGGGTGAGGATTTGCTACTACTCAGTATAGTAATTCAGTTCTCTGGAAAAGTGGAGAATGAGATAACAGGGTTTCATGATTATTTTACAAAATAAGAAAAACTATTTTTCAATAGTTCAATCAGAAACAGTTTCTAAACTTCTTATCCAACACTATTCTTCCTATTATATGTCTTTTTTCACAGGTGCATCTTGAGAATATCTCTCACCTTTCCAAACCAAAAATATCCAGTGTTTACATATGAGAAAGTCTGAAGTAAAGCTTAATAACATTAGCCTCTTTCTTAATGAGACCTAGAGAAATACTCCCCAAGTCCTAAATGTAATAACTTATTTCAAAATATGAACAGAGGTTTGATATCTCAATTTAAAACCCTCACCACTTGGTAATGCATGACATTTTCAATGTGTGTGATGGTGTGGAATCTAATTCTTTGTTTCTCAGCAGTCACTGGAAATGATTTCTTTCTTGGATGGGTGAATATGAGCTGTAACTTTGTATGACCTTACTTCATTGTATCTCTCAAACTTAAACTCAAGCTTAATATTAGCTTACTGCATTGTTTTCGATTGAAGAATTTAATGCCATGGTGTGAGGGTGGTAGAAAGAAACTAAAACCGCTCATCTCTTGACTGCATGTTCTCACTGAAAGTTCTAACTTTTTATTCCCAATATGACTGCCAGAAATGAGAAGGAACTTTGCTGTATCTGAGAACTTAGTTGTAACAGTGCCAACTTCTTGAACAAAAAGACTAGGATTCAAATCTCCCTTC
Source organism: Myrmecobius fasciatus (assembly GCA_023553655.1). Classification (NCBI taxonomy): domain Eukaryota; kingdom Metazoa; phylum Chordata; class Mammalia; order Dasyuromorphia; family Myrmecobiidae; genus Myrmecobius; species Myrmecobius fasciatus. The sequence continues at coordinate 15,239 of JAJPUD010025154.1, read as the reverse complement.
TACTACTCCCTCCTTTTGGGGAACCAATGAGAAACTTTGTAATCTCTACAAGTCACTCTGCAGGTATAGGATTTGTGTAACGGCCTCCAATTTCACTAATAATCACTTATGGAATGAGAATATCAGCATGGATTTCACTTATGCTGAAAAGGTAAGAACTTCTTTATTGAAAGATAGCTTGTAAAACATCTCAGAATTATTTTCCCCAAATTCCCTTCCTCATGCCCCATTCACTTGCTTTGAATTTACTAGATTATAATTTTGGAGTGGCAGAGTTCAAAATAAGTAAATCTCAGATCAAATGATCACAAGATTTATGCCATTCACTATTCTACTCTAAATAGAGCCAAGAGAAGACATTTGTGCTTTCTGAGCAAAGTTTATAAATTGTGCCTCTACTCACAATTTAAAATGCCTCCTAATGCCAATCAGTGGCATTGAATCATCACTATAAAAAGGTAACAATATTATCACTGAAATAAATATCTATGTACCACAAAGAGAATTGTGTCATGAAAATTCTGTGTATTTGTAAAGAGTAAAACTAAAATATGTCCTGTATTGTATCCTTTTCCCTCCTCTCTCTTTGTTGTTTTCTAGCTTCCTTTGGTCATCCTTAGTCCCAACTCTGCTTCATCTTTTCTCCTTGACCTAAAAGTTCAGGAACACATCTGTTGCCATTCTTAATCCACTATATAGTCATAATGCTCTTACAGTATGTTGGTATGTAACTGGACAGTGAGCAACTTGGAAAGAATCATTAGTTTCTCAGTGTCTATAACAGTTTGGTTTCTCAAAAAAAAACCTTTGTATTATTCAGCTAAGTTGCTTCTCAAATTATGAGACAAAGATTTATTGCAAAGCATAATAAATATTTATAGAATTCCTTCTGTTTTAGGAACCTTTTCATTGACAACATGATCTGAAGGATACCTGACTCAGTCATCTCGGATTTGATGTTGTGATACCTTGGGATTATGTGATAATGTTTAGAATTAAGTGAGGTAGGTGGGTTTTTCTTACCAATGGCTCTGTAGACAGAAATAAAGACTAATGTCAGGAGTATGAATGCTGTGTTCCAAGTCCAAATGGAAGGATCTACAGCAGAGATTCCCAGGAACATGAAGATAATTGTTTCAGCTCCACTTGCCAACATCTTCATGGTATACCTCACTGTGGTAGCTGACTGCTCAGAAATGTTAGCTTTCACATATTTTTGACAGCATATGCCACAGAAAGTAATCCTGGAAAGAAAGTCACAATTACTCAGATAAGTGACCTCCTCTGGCAGCTGGACAAAAAGCTGTTGCTGTTTGGTCACATCTGACTCTTTATGATCCCATTTAGAGTTTTCTTCACAGAGATAATGGAATGGTTTGCTTTTAACTTCTCCATTTCATTTTACAGACAAAGAAACTGAGTCAGTCAGGGTGAAGTGCCCAGAGTATTATAGTTAATAAGCCATTGAGGCCAGATTTGGACTTGCTTCTATTCACTGCATCAACTAGCTCCCCTTTGAATAAAAAGTGCCTCCATGTTTGTATGATAAAAAATTCTTACCAGCAATTCTAGGCAGCTAGGTGGATAGAAGCCCAACCTGGGAATCAGGAAGACTCATCTTCCTGAATTCAAATCTGGCCTGAGACATTTCCTAGTTATGTGACCTTAGACAAATTTCTTTACTCTGTTTGCCTCAGTTTCCTCACCTGTAAAATGAGCTGAAGAAGGAAATGGCAAACCATTTCAGTATCTTTGCCAAAAAAACACAAATGGTGGCTCCAAATTCAATTTCTGGGGACTGAAAAACAACTGAACCAAACTAGCAATGCCTTTTTTTTTTAAACGACATAGATTGTAAAATCCACAATTCCAGCATATAGATTTCAGAACACTACTATTCTGTAAAGTAGGCCAGAATCTTCACTGTCCCATCAATATACCATGCCCTCTGTATCCTTGTTCATGGCTTTGCCTCTGTCTCTAACTCTTGGCATCTTGTCCTTGTATTGTCAGCCAAGTTTTGTTTGCTATGTGGTGCCTTCCCCAACTAATCCAGTTCTCAAAAGTCTCCCTCTTCTGAATTTCTACTGAACTAAAGCTTTATGTTATAGAATTTGACCCTGGTGTGTTTTCCTACCTAGATTAGGTTTTTTAGGTGTTTTCCTACCTAGATGTTCAGCATGCTGAACACATGATAGATGTTCAATAAACAACCATTTATGTACTTAATTTAGATATTGAAAGGAGGCCAGGAAGAATTGAAGTAAGAGATGTAGCAGAGAGAAGTGTCAGAAGACCTAGGTTGGAGTACTAGCTTTGCCCCATGTCAACCTTTCTTCACTTTGTTTTTCTCACAAATAAAATGAAAGCACTAAAATGTTATTTCATTAAATTTAAATAATTTAAGTTATAAATATATCTAAGCATGCATCTCAGCAACTTTATTTGTAAATAGGATTTCATCTGGTATTATTCCAGTTGTTATATAACAATTATTGCTGTAGAGTCCAGAGCTACAACATATCCAAAGAAAGGCAGTGTCATATCAGGTAACTAGATTCAATTTGATTTCAACAAACATTTATTAAATATCTACTAATTTCTAGTCTATACTAGGCTGAAGGTCTAGAGCAGAGTTTATAATAAAAAGAAATGACATTTTTAATTGAATGAACATGTGTCTTCAAACTCTTTCATATTCCTGTATACAAGATCTGCTAGGTTTTTTAATCTGAGGATAACTACACTGATATTTAAGGTGGAGAAACTAACAACTGGCCACCAGCCCTGGAGAGTATATGTTAATGTAGAAAAAGTGAGGTGTAAGAGTATTAAGAAATGTCATGAATCCCCAAATGAGGCCCTATACACTGGCTATTGAGGAAAAAGATTTTTTTTAGATTTGAATTATTTCAACAGACGATTTCACTGTGTCAAAACACTGAAAGAACTCTTGGATTTCATAGGCTTTAGATCTGGAAAGGACCTTAAGAAATAATCTAGTTCAATACTTTTATCTTACAGATAAGGAAAATGAGGCCCCCTAAGGGTTAAGTGACTAGCACCAAATTTGGAACTTGAAGCCAGGTTTTTCAATTTGTATGGTTAAGAGAAAGGAATTTCTGCATCAATCAATCAATTCAACAAGCATTTATTAGGCACTTGTTATGCCTACTGCATGTGTTATGCACAAGTTTTAGAGATAAGATAGTCCAGCAGCTGCTTAAAACGTAGCAGAGAAAACAAGAAATGCATAGAGATAAATATAATCCAATTAAGAATATTAAAAAAAATAAGAATGTAAAATGCTGTGAGATAAAACAAATCACTTGGAGAGGGGAAGGATGGAAATCTAGATAAGTTTCTGGAGGAATTACTTAAACTATACCATTAAGATATTGTTGTTATTTATTTAATCATTTTTCAATCTTGTAGGTCATTTTCTGACCCCATTTATTTCAATATCTTTCAGATACTGGAGTGGTTGCTTTGCTTTGCTTTACTTTTTCCTTCTCCAGCTAATTTTACAATGAGGTAAATAGAATTGCCCCAGGTCCCAGTGCTATTGTTTCAAGAACTCATGAAGATGAGGCTTTTGTAATCCAGACAGTATTCTATCCACTGTGCCATATACCTGCCTTTCCATTAAAGTTAGTTATAATGAACAAAAATAGTTGATCCTAAAAAATTTTTCACTTACTTATCCTTCAAATTAAAAACACAAAATAAATTAAATAGTAATACTAGTCTCTATAGTGAATTTTTAAAAAATCCTTTAAGGTGATATCTAATCAAGTAAAGGAAAATTGAGGATTCTTTAAGTCAGGAAACAGAACTACAAATACCTACTTTTCCCTAATGGCTGGGTTTTTATTCTCATTAACAAGACAATGGCTTCATCATCCATTTGATTTTATTTGTAGCAATCCAGAGGGAGGAACCATTGTTCCCTCTTTTCTTTGCTCTTTGATTTTTTATGACCTAGTAGAGGTGGCTTGCAACATATAATCTTGGACCAAATTTTACCCAAAAGATCTCTTTAGGTCTATGGAGAAGACTGACTATTTTGTGTTCTCTTGAGCAATGTGGTCATATAGACATAGACAAGGAGAACAATGTTTCATTTTTTTATTCAGTGAATGTCAGCTGCATATCATTTGATGTCAGGGGCTTCCCAAAGGGTTTTAATTCTGGAACATACTGCACTTGCCAGTGAGTATTAATAACCCAATCATAACAAGGCCAAAACAGCCATCAGTGGCATAGGCCTTTTCTGTATTCATTCTCAAGTAAGATTTGTGGTCTATTGTTTTCTTGCAGTTGCCATTGCCCACTTAAAGAAGAGATACTTACGCAAGAATGGCTGAGAGGGAAAGCATCTCAGAGGTGAGGTAGGACAGGTAGGAGATGATGAACACAAATCCTGGCTCAATGATCCGGACGTGTTTGGTGAAACGAGTCACCAGAGAGAGAAGGAAGGCGAAGATAATTCCAATGAATGTGCCTCCCAAGCTCACCACAAAGAAAGACACTACAAGAGAGACAAGAACCAACAAGGCTGACTTTGATGCAAAATGAATGGCCTCATTGTTCCAGGCATCCCAGGGCCCCAGTGTCGTGGGTGACAGCACTGGATGTGGTCTGTCTCTTATGATCATTTTTTCATCATTCGTTGCTCAGTAACCCCATCCTACTGAGGAATCAACAATCTCTAGGAAACAAGAGACTGCATTCTCTGCTTCTCAGTGCTTTATCTCATACATGAGTAGCTAAAGCTCCAGCTACTATTTCCAGGGGAGGAAAGAGGAGGAGGGGGATAGTTCTCATACCCATTTTAGAGACTTTGCTTGTTCCTCAAAAAAAGCATTCCCCCTCCCCCTATCACAGACAGAAGGACAAGTAAGGAAATTTCAGAATTTATCCTTAAATGACCTGACATCATGGCCAACCATTTAAAGAAAGAATAGAAGATGATTATATTCTAAATACTACATAGAGAAATAATTCCTCTTGAAGTGATCATTTTAGGTGTGGGTTACTTCTAAGAGTAAGGTTGGGCTCTCACTGTGTTGGGCCCAACATAGTTTTATGAATAAAGCCAACCAGATTCAATTCAATTTCAATAAGCATTGATTAAATACCTACTAAGTTTCAGGCTGTGCATTAGATACTGAAGATACAGATTTTTTTTTTAAAAAAAAGCAGTTTCTGCACTTAGAATGTACTAGGGAAAGAGAACGTGTTAGCAGATAAATAAATTTAAAAGATACAAGTTAAATACAAATCGAGAAGGGGGAGCTGCTCACCCATAGGTATATGGTTAGTACCAAAGATAAGTTTTTGTCTCCAAGCCCAGTGTTTTATGCACTATATTGTAAATCATGAGGCACATAACAATTAATAAATCATTGTTGGCACTCCGATGCTATGAGACCACTAAAGGTCCACAGTCAGAGGAACATGAAGTATAATATCACTTTGTCGAAGAAAGGAGAAAATGCCACAATGTATGGGGGTAGAGGAAGTGTCCATTTGGGCTTTTGGAATTGAGATATTATAGACTGACACTGCTCTCCATCAGGTCTCTTGAAATTGAATCCCAGTCAAATAATGCAATCACCTCATCTAGATTCTCTGCTTGTACTCAAATACTGCAGAACACTGCTGAAAAAAAATTACATAACCTGACTAATTGTTACCTAATGGGACTTCAATGTTACTAGGATTTCCTGTATTTTTCTCCAGTTGATGATTTTACTCTTTCCATAGGCTGTTCCAAACTTCCTTTTCATTTTAAAAACTTCCTAAATCATCCCTCTCTGTCAGTAGAGCCCTGTAGATATCCATTTTAATGAAAAAGTGAAGGTCTGGCCAGGCCCTTTCTCCAATTTACTTCATTCAAACCAGCTAAGGTCAATTCAGTTGTAGCCTTCTGCCTCTTGAAATCAGTTTGCATTGGCTTTGTGATTAGTTATTTATAACCATGTTTTATCCCTCCAAAAGGACCCAAATTCTTGAGGATATTGACCTTTTTTTTTCCATCTTTGTATCCCCAGTACCTTGAACACAACAGATGCTTACTAAATGTATATTGGATTGAAATGATTATAAAAAGTGAAAGTGCCCATTAGGATAGAGAGGTCAAGAGAATCTTCATGAAGAAGGTAGAAATTGTATGAACCCAGAAGACTGGGTATTGTTTCAACAGGAAGAAGGAAGATATTATGGATATTATGGATACAAGGATTAATGTGAATGAAGGTGAAAAGACGGGAAAGAAGGCCATATCCATATAATTATATGTAGTTCAGTTGTAGAGTTTTGGATGCATGAATGAGAATAGTAGAAGAAAAGCCTGAAAAGGTAATATGGGTTCACATTGTGAAGTATAAGAACAGGCAAAGGAATATATCATCCCATCCATCCATTCCACTGGGACAGTCATTTGTCTGCTGCCACTCACCTCTTACCATGAGGATAATGATGTTTTGAACTTTAGTGACCCACTTCTCAACTCCACTAGACAAGGAAAACAACCTAATTTGGGGATGGCATCTGGGAAAGAACCATCCTGGTTGTTGATTAGAGGGTGAGCAAATTAATCTACATCTCAACCCTCTATAATTAACCAGTGTAGGAGTATCCATTTATAGTAGCCTTATTTTTCCCTACCTTGTATTGTAGTTCCTTCCATTGGTAACTCTTTCCAATATTTGTTGCACCTTCTCTCCTATCCTTAACACGGAGAAGCAACAGGGTTGCTTCATGTTCTCACAGCTCCTTCTAGATCTTTTCCACTAACACCTTTACATTCAGCAACTTCTCCTTCAAATACATATATCACCTTGTCCATATCCTGGTGGTTATTACAATAATAAGGCTGTTATAATAGCCCCAGATCAATTCCTCTTCATTTTCAAAGAGTTCAGTACCTTGCTCCCAGACTTCTCTCTCCCAATTCCCTGTCTTGAACTAGGGGACCTCAGTTTGGGTTTGTTGTTCTGCTACCCCCTAAAATACCCTTGTTTCTCAGTTCATCAGGTCCCTAAACCAGTGGTATCAAACTCAAACAAAAATGGCCATTAAACTAAAAATGTTGAGGGCTGCATATTAATTTAGAAAAAACATGTTAACGTTATTTATGGTCTATATGTTTATTTGTTTTGTTAAATATTTCTCAACCACAATTTAATCTAGTTAGACTGCACTCAATAGTACTAAAAGTCCATTTAACACCCCTGCAGCAAGCTACCATTATCTCACATTCTATGTATGGGGATGGTTATACCATTGATGTTGTTATCAACCACAAATGATAAGCCACCACAATAAATAACTCTGAAATTCATTGTAATCCTTATCTTCACCTCTCTCCCGGTACCAAAAACTATTCCCTTTATTCAACACAACCTCCAGCTGTTCTACACACCTCAGGGAGTACTGATTGGATCCACTACAAACATATGCTATCCAGTTTCAAATGGTCCCTCCTCACTGCTGCACAACAATTCTACTTCTTCCTAATGAGTTTCTATTTCTTTCATCAAGAACTCTTCCAAGTCTTCTCTTTTCTTCAAGCAATTGGCATGACCTCTTTCCACTCTTTACCCCCACCCTTTTGCTCACCATGCTCACTGAAATCTGACTTATATTTACTTATAGAAATGCAATCCTACAGGCATCTTAAATGTAATATGTCCAAAATTGAATTAGTTATCTTTTCTATTAAACCATTCTCAATTTGATTTCCCTATTTATGTTGGAGACTTACAATTAAATATTACAATGCTATAAGTCATCTTCAACTCTTCCTTTTTACTCACCCACAAAGTCAGACAATTACCAAATCTTGCCAATTCTTTTTTCCGAAAATCTCTTGTACCTGTCCTCTTTTCTCTAATAGACTACAAACAAGCTAATTCAAGCTCTCATCACTTCTCACCTAAACTGCAGAAATTTTTTCCTTAATGGTCTCCTTCCAGACTCTCCTTTCTCACTTTTGTATTTGTAGTTGCCTGGCACAACAGTTATTGATATATTTCTTGTTGTTGATTATGTTGGAGATGGGCAACTATTGAGGATTTCTAAATATAAATGTGGCAAGATCATGTGCTAAGGTGCAGAAACCATTTAGCTATTGTAATGGAAAGGAAAAGATTAATGCAAGAGATTGGAGACTGACAGCCAAGGCTTGCCAGTTGACTGGATTTGAGGAGTAATGGAGGTATAGGTGATCAGAGATACTTCTTTAGGGAAGAGAGTGGTACAACCCATAGAAATATGAGGAACAGAAGCAAGTTTAGGGGAACATGATGAATATGATTTTGGAACAAGCAAATCCAAACCATTTGGAAATTCTTTACAAAAGAGTTTGATAGATCAACTGCTTATGCTAAGTGTTCAGCATTTCAAATTCAGCACCCTTGGTTCCACAGACCTAGAGAGCAGAAACCATAGATTCCTATTGCTTAACAATCAAATAAATCCATTCAAATAAATCATCACTTGCCCCTGGAGGGTATTGCTATGTAGACAATCATTCGAAGTATTGTTTTTGACAAAACTACTGAATCAATGACATTATATTTTGCTACATAAGTCCTTAATGAAATGGTTTTGAAAAAAGTTTGAAAATATTTCTATTTACATACCTATGCCTTTCACACAGTCCACTCCTGTCACTTTGTCAGCACCCAGTGACACAAAAGAGTCAAAAACATTATACAGGACCTAAAAGGAGAGAAAGTCAATCAAATAAGAGTTATCAAACACACATATTGGATATCAAATGATTCCCTCTTTCTAATAAGTTCTGATTTAACATATTGTGGAGTATAGGACTGTTGCAGAGATGGGGAGGAGGAGGGGAAAAGAACCAGTCTAGTTTGGAAACAAAACTGTTGGAAGGAAAAATCATCATGGAATAATAATAATAATAATCAACATTTAAAAAGCCAAAAATAAGAGAGGAAGATGAAATGCAATACATTGTCTATTCAATGGGAGGAGGAAAGAACATTCTGAACTGAAGTCTTTTCAAATAAATAGTGAAATTCAGAATTTTGTGCCATATATACACCATGGCTTTCTATAAGATCACCTGTTGAGGAGGCACACCTGGCACATTTCCTTATCATAATAAAACAGGGATGACAAACCATGTAATTCAATAAATTATGATTATCAAACACACATTTTTAAAAAGTAACTTTGGTGTTGTTTTGACTCTTGGCTTGTGGGATTCTCACTCCCTGCAGTCTATGTGGGTGTTGATGTTTAAACATTATCCTATCAAGACATTGAGATAAAAAGCTAAGAAACTTGATCCTGCATAATTGCTTTTCCTCACTAGAGTTTGTATAGACAGCTGTGTTTTCTGTGTCTGAGTTCTTTTAAAATGATGCTAGTTTCTACTCTTTTTCCAGAAAATACCTCACAAACATAAAACACTATAACATTTTATTTACATAACCCAGAAAAGGGGGTGACATTAGGGATGAAATAAAATAGAGCAGTTTAGCATTCCCTAAAGGTTAATTTTGCCCTGCCCCCAATCCAGGCATTCATTCTTTGCAGTAGAGAAATGTTAGGTTTTACCCTACCTGCCAAGTCTGACACTATCACCTGTTGGGAATCAGTTCTAGGCACACCTATGACTATTGGAGAGGAGAATACAAGAGGACAGCAAAAAGTTCTCTAGTATTCTCCAATCTGTGAAATAGCTCCACTAGATTTCAAAACATGTCTTGTGGTGTGAGCACCAACTTAGGATCATAAACCTAGAGCTAGAAGGAACCTTTTTAAGGTCATCTACATCAAGCCCATTATTTTACAGATAAAGAAACTGAGGACCAAAGTCAGAAGGGCAACTGATAGCAGTGCAGGAACTTGAACCTAAATCCTTTGACACTAGATGGAACCCCTTTTCCCATTGTACCACAGTGAAGTTCCTTATTCTTCTAGTCCCAGAATCTAGTGATCTTGTGCTAGAAAAAGAGAATTAATGATCTGGTAATTACTTAAAGGTTGATAAAAATGAGTCACAAATAACTTGGAGGTACCACCATACACCTCACAGATTGACTAAAATGACAGGAAAAAATTATAAATGTTGGAGGAGATGTGCAAAATCTGGGACACTAATAAATGTATTAGTTGGTGAAGTTGTGAACTGATCCAACCATTCTGGAGAACAATTTGAAACTATGCCCAAAGGGCTATCAAAATGTGCATACCCTTTGATCCAGCAGTGCCTCTACTGAGTCTGTATCCCAAAGAGATCACAAAAGAGGGAAAAGGACCCAGGTGTGCTAAAATGCTTGTAGCAGCCCTTTTAGAAATGGAAAATTAATCATGTTTAATACCATCACTTTGACTTCACTTTTGTATATTAGAATAGATTTCATAGATTTTTATGGACACATATTATATATATATATGCATATTTACATATTATATATGTACATATATATAATATATATACACATACACACACACACACACACACTAATTCCCAACATTAATTTTTCAACACCTTGGAGATATCTCCAATTATGTCAAAGATTGTGAAATTCTCAAAAAGGTGAGTTTTTTATGTGTTGTACTTTAGAAGAGAGAGAACACATTACACAATCAAATAAACAATTGGGAACTTTGGGAGAAAAAGATTGCTGTGTTAATCCCCAAGGATTTATTATCCTTTTTCAGTAAATCAGTAAACAGCATAATTGTCTGAAGAGCTATCAGATCTAATAATAGAACACTCTAAAAAGACTGGAATGAGTGACTAAACAGAAGACTGAGTCTATACTCCAGAGGAAAAAAAATCAGTTCTCTGTCTCTCTCTGTCTCTTTGTGTCTATCTGCTCTCTGTCTGCCTCTGTATCTCTCTCTGTCTGTCTCTCTTCTCTCTCTCTCTCTCTCTCTCTCTCTCTCTCTCTCTCTCTCTCTCTCTCTCTCTCTCTCTCTCTCTGTCTTTGTCTCTCTTCTCTCTTTGTCTGTTTTTCCGTGTCTTTCCTCTATGTCTCTCTCTGTGTATCTGTCTCTTCTCTCTCTTTCTCTCTCTCTGCCTCTTTATGACTGTCTGTCTCTTTTATCTAATTATGAATGAAGCCCAGAGTGTGATTTGCCCAGAGTCATTCTCTATAAGGTAAAGATATGGGTATAATAGACTAGAAATTCTGTACCACGATTTTTTTTTAGCACACTGTCACAATTGTTATATAATTTCAGATGATTTAAAGTTTAGAAAGGACCATAGAGATTTAGGATCTAGTCTAACCCCTTTATTTTACAGATAAAGAAACTGAAACTTGATGAATTATTTGCCTCAAACTATATGGCAAGTTGGAGATAATAAAGCTGGACTTTGAATTCAAGTCCTTCAATTCTAAATCTGTTAAATTACTGTTAAAAAGGAGAATTATAAAGCAGTTAGCTTAGGAGTTGGTAAAGCCAGCCAATTGCTTCACTTTCTTCCTCGGATAGAAGCCTGACCAGGGAGAGGATCCTGGAAAGCACTCAAGAGAGATCTTGTTTCCCATGGCAGGGAAACAAATGTGTTCTTTGGTTAGAAAAAAAGTTAATGTCCTCTTGTATTATAGTACCTTACATCCATCCTATTTTTTTTTTTGAATTTTATTTTATTTTTAATTTTTTATTTTATTTGCATAACATATGTGTGGGTAATTCTTCAACATTAACCCTTACATAGCTTTCTGTTACAAATTTTTCCCCCCAACTCCCTACCCCTCCCCTAGATGGCTGGATATCCACTACATGTTAATTATGTTAAAATATTGGCAAAACGAATATATGTATACATATTTCCAAACTTATCATTGTTGTGCAAGAAAAATCGTGTCTACAAGAAAGACATATCAGATAAAGGAAACACAATGTAAGCAAACATCAATCAAGGAGTATGAGAATGTTATGTTGTGGTCCACATTTCACATCCCTCTCTCTGGGTGTATATGGCTTTCTTCAGTGAACAATTGGAGGTGGTTTGAAACTTTTCATTGTTGAAGAGAGCCATGTCTATCAGAATTGATCGTCATATAGTACCGTTGTTGCCGTGTATAATGATCTCCTGGTTCTGCTCATTTCACTCAGCATCAGTTCATGTAAGTCTCTCCAGTCCTCTCTGAAATCGTCTTGCTGGTCATTTCTTACAGAACAATAATGTTCCATAATATTCATATACCATAATTTATTCAGCCATTCTCCAATTGAAGGGCATCCATTCAATTTCCAGTTTCTAGCCACTACAAAAAGGGCTGCCACAAACATTCTTGCACATGTGGGGCCCTTTCCTTCCTTTATGATTTCTTTGGGATATAAGCCCAATAGAAATGCTGCTCATCCATCCTATTTTCAAAGTGCTCTAGATTCACAAAGTCTGTTTCTAAAATTGCCTAGAGATCACTGATTATCTACAAAAGTCTTCCAGTTAATTCTGTGAGATGGACTATTATAGTTTAAGTATTCACACTATAATGATCTTCTCATATAAGTCATTTACTTCTCATATGAACTAAAATCCAGAAATGATTCATTTGGTATTTCAGGAGAAGTTATGACTCTTCTACAAACCCAATGGGGCTTTCATGCAAGTGACAAAGAGGAATAGTTGGGGCCTTTCACTCCTCTGATAAGACTGAGGGACAAAAACATTTGAGAACTATTACTTTTAGTAATAACAAATATTTTGTAACTTTAGATTAGATTTTATAGAAATGTGTGTGGGACTATATTCACCTGTGAGTTTTTAATTAACTAATGGAAGAAAACTTGTTTTAAAATGTTTTAACTTTGAATTGGGAGGAGGTAAAATTGTAAGTGGGGCAGCTGCATGGCACAGTAGACAAAGTGCTAGGCCTGGATTCAGGAAGACCCGAGTTCAAATACAGTCTCAGATGCTTCCTACTAGTATGACTTCATCCTGTTTGCCTCAATTTACTCATTGGCAAAATGGGCAGGAGAAGGTAATGGCAAACCACTCTAGTATCTTCACCAAAAACTCCAAAAAGGGCCAGGAAGACTTGGACATAACTGAATAACAACAAAAAAAACCAAAACTGGTGAGAAAGACAATAAGGTATAATGGATCAAAAGCTAGAGATCTTGGAAATCAGAAAGACTTGGGACTCATCACAGACTGCGTGACCCTAGACTCATTCATTTCACCTCTGATGGCCTCCAGGAAATTCTATGGATCAGGGACTGATTTGCTTTGGTAGAAGGAGTTTAATCACTGGGAGCTCTTTATATTGATGCAATAACATGTGTGGCTTCTTTTTTTTTCTCATTTCTTTCCCCACTACCTTCTCCTACCTGGAAGAGCTCCTTAGCTTACTAGTTAAGATAGATAGCATCTAACAGCTGATTGAATTGACATTTAATGGGCAAAAGTATTAAATAGCATAGTATATAAAGGAATCAGTAAAATGCTGGATGGATGCAAGGGGTCTGGAGAGCTATCATTTTAACAACAAAACATGGCAGAAACATTCCTTGATGAGATTATAAATTTCATAAGTAAAAAAGAATACTGCTGATAGAGTAGATTTAGGTTTCAGTAAAGTTTTCCACTTAGGAGAATCAGACCAACTTTTATTCTGGTATTGATGGCAGGATCTTATCATGGCCTATAGAGTAGGAAAGAAAACAGAAGAAGATGTATATTTCCCAGGCAGAACTTCTGATTTGCATGGAATTTCAAATCTACTCAATTGTTTTAGTCTAGAGTTCCCAACTATTAAAAAAAAAAAAAAAGAAAAAGAAAAAGAAAAAAGATAAAAGCTGCAATAAAGCTTTAGGAAGAAACTACCAAAAAGCAAACCCTCACCACCACTTGCTTACCACGGTGACAGCATCATTCAGCAGCGACTCCCCAAAAACGATGATAAACAAGACATCATTGACATGGACTTCTTCAAAAACAGCCAGGACAGCCACAGGGTCCACTGCAGCTATTAAACTGCCAAACAAAAGGAAATCCAGCAATCCAATACTGAGCTCTCCTAGGAAAATAAAGCAAGCGATAAGCCACATGGGAAACCAGTACTAAGAAGTGCCCCTGGAGCAAATTCAATGGCACTGAATTCCAGGGAAAAATAGTAACATAAAGAATTGTGAATTTGTCAAGAGAATTTCTCAAATGAGGTAGCAAGATAATTCAAGTCCCATTTCAGATGTGTGGGTATTCTCTAGCTGATCCAGAAGATCCTGAAGAAGTTCCAGTGGAAAGTTTCCCTCCAGTGAAGGAAAGGAAACAGTGGTCCAAAGTCAAACAATTCAGAGGGATTTTTAAAAAAGTACCTCAATTCTTTGCTTTTGGTAAATGAACCATTCTGCCTTGTGAGCGCCTTATAGTGAAAAGGCCAGGAACCAAGAAACAGGGAGAGGAAGGATTCTTGGAGTTGGGACATTTCACAAGTTCATAAGATCATAGATTTATATTTAGACCAATCCCTCATTTCAGAGGGGAAAACAGTCTTTGAGGGATGAAGGTCAGACTTGCTCTTAACTGCATTTCATTAAGAAATCATTTATTATTAAATAATGTTCTTTGGTAGCAAAAGTTTTATGGACCACTAAGAATTTGTTGCAGAATGGTTGTAGGATGAGTAGTTGATAAATCCAGCTCTGGGAGGTTTTTACTATTATCTTTTCTAGCTCTTTTTTTGTAGTATCTGTTTTACTGAAGATCTTAAACCTGGACTACAGTTCTATCACAGGAGCCAGCAAAGCAACCAGGTTTATGAATGAAATTTAAAGAAATATGGAATTTGGCTATACAAGAACTCATTTGGCTATAATCAACCTTTACTTCGGCATGCATTCTTTGTAAGATATAAGTATGAGTCATTTTTCCAATTTCCTGAACCCTCTAATACCAATCTCATCTCATTAGCAATTTACAAGCATATAAAGTCACCTTATTATCAAGATTGAATAAATAGATAGATGGATTTATCCATCCATTCATCCATTTATCTATCTAGCTTTCCATCCATTCAACCTATCTATTCACCTATCCAAATACCTCTCTATCCATTCATCAGTTAACACTTTTTTTTTTCTTTTTTTTGCTGAGGCAATTGAGGTTAAGTGACTTGCCCAGGGTCACACAGCTAGGGAATGTTAAGTGTCTGAGGTCAGATCTGAACCCAGGTCCTCCTGACTTCAGGGCTGGTGCTCTATCCACTACACCACCTAGCTTCCCTCCCCCCCCC
>JAJPUD010025153.1:0-17896 GCA_023553655.1 Myrmecobius fasciatus | reverse complement strand
CCAATTGATGGGCATCCATTCAGTTTCCAGTTTCTAGCCACTACAAAAAGGGCTGCCACAAACATTCTTGCACATGTAGAGCCCTTTCCCTCCTTTAAGATTTCTTTGGGATATAAGCCCAATAGAAACACTGCTGGGTCAAAGGATATGCACAGTTTGATAACTTTTTGAGCATAGCTCCAAATTGCTCTCCAGAATGGTTGGATCTGTTCACAGTTCCACCAACAATGTATCAATGTGTCAGTTTTCCCACATCCCCTCCAATATTCATCATTATCTTTTCCTGTCATCTTAGCCAATCTGACAGGTGTGTAGTGGTACCTCAGAGTTGTCTTAATTTGCATTTCTCTGATCAACAGTGATTTGGAGCACCTTTTCATATGACTAGAAATGGTTTTAATTTCATCATATGAAAATAGTCTGTTCATATCCCTTGACCATTTATCTATTGGAGAATGGCTTGAACTATTATAAATTTTAGACAATTCTCTATATATTTTAGAAATGAGGACTTAATAAGAACCTTTGAATGTAAAGATGATTTCCCAATTCATTGCTTCCCTTCTAATCTTGTCTGCATTAGTTTTGTTTGTATAAAAACTTTTTAACTTAATATAGTCAAAATTATCTATCTGGTGTTCAATTAAGAGTTCCAGATCTTCTTTGGACATAAATTTATTTCATCTCCACAGGTCTGAGAGGTAAACTATACTATGTTCCTTTAATTTGCTTACAATATCACTCTTTATATCTAGATCATGAACCCATTTAGATCTTATCTTGGTATGTGGTGTTAGGTGTGGGTCAAGCCCTAGTTTCTTCTGCACTAGTTTCCAATTTTTCCAGCAGTTTTTGCCAAATAGTGAGTACTTATCCCAAAAGCTGGCATCTTCGGGTTTATCAAACACTAAATTGCTAAAGTTATTGCCTAGTTTATCCTATTGGCAATATATTTTTTTGATGTTAAAAAAGAAAAGTAGCTGGGGCTTGAATTTAGGACCTCTGATTACAAATCCACTCTTGTCACTTTCAATTTACTGTACTGAATGTACAGAGCTGTTTGCATATTGTCTCCTTCAATAGACTATGAACTTCTTCTGAGGTATCATTTTATACCTCTCAAATTGGCTAAGATGACAGGAAAAGATAATGATAAATGCTAGAGGGGATGTGGGAAAACTGAGACACTAATACATTGTTGGTGAAGTTGTGAAATGATCCAATAATTCTGGAGAGCAATGTGAAACTATGCCCAAGGGGTTATAAAATTATGTATATTCTTTGATTTAGCAGTGTTTCTACTGGGTATGTATCACAAAGAAATCCTAAAAGAAGGAAAAGGATCCACATGTACAAAAAATGTTTTGCAGAGGTAAATGTTAGCAAATGCTTGGATTTGGAAAAAATAAAGTACTATTAAAAACAAAACAAACAAAAAAGACTATGAGGTTCTTGAGAGCATGAAAAGAATATTTGATGGAAAGAAAAAGTTGTGTTTATTGCCAGTGGATATAGACTAACTATAAGCAACATCACTATAAAATCTCTCTTCTTCTTTTAATGGTAAAATCCTATCATTTAACAGATTTATGGTCCTCCACTGAGCTTTCAAAATCAATGATCCCATGGCCCATCATGGTAGACTGGAAAAAACAGCAAACTTGGAGACAAAAAGATTTGAGTTGGGGTCTTGATTCTATTTTTACCAGCAACTTCATAAAATGTGATATCACTTCCTTGAGCCTCAAGGCTCAATGAAATGCCTGGGCAGATGACCTTTCCAGGATCTATTTTCTGTGATTGCAATTATCCTTTCCACATTGTAGAGAGCAGGAGTACAGCATTTCTGAAATCTGGAAAATCTGCATAAATTTTTGACCCTCCCTTTGTATCAGAAAAGGTCTTAATTTTTTCTTTTTTCTTTTATGAGGTGTTTTTAGTACCTTATTATAAAAACTGGGTTAAATATTTCATCAGAGGTTCTATAATAATCTGCTAACCTCTGCATGCCATCTGAGGCTTTGGCAAAACTCCCCCAAAATTCCCATTTAATTTCTTATGCTGACCTATGATATATCAAAACATGGAAGGGATAACTGAAAATTATTCTATCCGATCAATGCCTCATTTCAATAATCTTTCATTCTCCAGTGGCAGTCATCAACTTCCTTTAAAAGCATGTAGGTTTACTAGGGCAGCTAGATGGCTCAGTAAGTAGAGTGTCAGTCCTAGAGTTAGGAAGCCATCTCTCTGACTTCAAATTTGGCCTCAAATACTTAATTCCTGTGTGACCCTGAGCTTAACCTGATTTGCTTCAGTTCTTCATCTGACAATGAGCTGGAGAATGAAAGGCAAACCACTCCAGCATCTTTGCCAAGAAAATCCCAAAAGGGGTCATGAAGAGTTGGACAGTGGAGGGGGGCAGAGCCAACGTGGTGGAATGCAGACATGACTTTCTGTGACCTCCTCTGATCTTCTCTCAAACCAACAGGAGATGAAGCCTCTGAACTGGTTCTGGAGTGAAAGCTCCTCCAAATATTTGGAGTGCAACACATTCCCAGCAGAAGTTACCTTGGAAGAGCTCTGGAGCAGGTCTGTTTCAGATGGGCACGGAGTCAGGCAGTTTGCCCAACTCAGGTGGCAGCACACAGATAGTGCAGGAAACTGGGGCTGGGACTGAGTGTGGCAGATTCTAAGCACCTGGGAAGTCCCTGGGAGACACTTGGGCCACTTTGCTCTGGTTGTGGGCAGGTGCTTTGGTGGATCTGTCTTTAGTAAAAGGTAGATTGAAAACCATTGAGAATGGGGGGCGTAGCCTGGCCAGCCCAGCACTGGAAGTCAACCAGCCAAACTGCCCCAGGGCAAATTGAAGCATTTGCCACTCCTCTGCTTTAAACAGATCTCAAGTTCTAAAAAATGAGTAAGAAACAGAAAAGAACTCCCACTATAGACAGCTTTTTATGGAGAGAAAGAAGGGCAGACTTCAGATCCTGAAGTTCCTAAAGGTAAAGCAACTCCAGAGGATGCCACAAAGGGAGACATGAGCTGGTCCGTATTTCACAAGGCTTATCTGGAAGATTGCATAAAGAATCTCAAAAGAGAGTTAGAAGAAAAATGGGGGAAATGAATTGAGATCATTGCAAGAAGGATATAATGCCCTACAAAAGAGATATGAAAAAGATACCAATTCTCTAAAAAAAATGGTGAAATGGAAAAGAAACAATAATTCACTGAAAAACAAAATTGGCAAAATGGAAAAAGACTGCAATGAACAAAAAAAATCAATTGGCCAGTTACAAAAGGAACTTACTTTAATAATAGAAAGAAAATAATACTTTAAAATTTAGAATTGAAGAAATGAAAGTGAAAAAAACAATACTTTAAAAATTTGAATTGAACAAATGGAAGTGAAGAAAATAATACTTTAAAAATTAGAATTGAACAAATGGAAGTGAATGACTCAATAAGGCTTCAAGAATCAATCAAACAAAAACAAAAAAAATGAAAAAAAATAGAAGAAAATATGAAATATCTCCTAGGAAAAACAACTGACCTGGGAAAATAGATCTAGGAGAGACAATCTAAGGATTATTAAACTCCTTGAAAGCCATGATGAAAAAAAAGAACCTAGACACTATCTTCCAGGAAATCATGAAAAAAACCTGCCCTGTTTTAGAATTGTTTTAGAATCAGAAAGCAAAATCGCCATCAAAAGAATTCACCAATCACCTCCTGAAAGAGACCCCAAAATTAAAATCCTAAGGAATATCGTGGCTAAATTTCAGGACTATCGCACCAAGGAAAAGATATCGCAAGCAGCTAGAAAGAAACAATTCAAATACCGAGAAACTGTAATTAGAATCACACAAGATCTGTCAGCTTCCACAGTAAAGGATTGAAGGGCCTGGAATCAGATATTCTGAAAGGCAAAGGAACTTGGATTACAGCCAAGAATAAGTTATCCAGCAAGAATGAGCATTATCTTCCAGGGAAGAAGATGGTCATTCAATGATATAGGTAAATTTCACCTATTTCTAATAAAAAGACCAGATCTGAACAAAAACATTTTACCTCCAAACACAGAACTCAAGAGAAGCATAAAAAGGTAAAAATGAAAGAACTCTTGAGAACTATGTTTCTACTATGGGTATACTTAAAGAATGGGGGTATAATTTGATATTACTTTGATAATATGAAAAAGAAACTAGAGGTGGAAGGGTTATCATACTGGGAAAAAGAGAGAAAAGGTGGTAAAATAAGGTTTAAAAAGGGGGGGGGGAATAAGGTAAAATGTCATGAAGAGGCAAAGAAAACCTAATATAATTGAGGGAAGAAGGGAGGGGGATAAGCATTGTGTGAATCTTACTCTCATCAGATTGGGCTCTAAAAGAGTATATCAGACAATTTGGTTTCACATAAAAACTTGTCCCTCCTTATAGGGAAGTGGGAGGGAAAGGAGGAAAAGAAAGGGATAGACTAATAGAAGGGAAAATAGAAGAATTAGGGGAAAGGTGTAAAAAATGGGGAGGGACTCCAAAGGGGCGAGGGCTGTTAGAGGGAGATGGTCATCAAAAACAAAATACTGGGGAGGGGGGATGGGGAAAGGAGAAAGGAAAGAGAAAAACATAACTTTGGGTAAATAAGATGGCAGGAAATACAGATTTAGTTATTTTAACTGTGAATGTGAATGGGATGAACTCTCCAATAAAACGGAAGTGAATAGTAGACTGGATTTAAAGCCCAAATCCTATAATAAGTTGTTTACAAGAAACACATCTAAAACATAGAGATACGTACAGAGTGAAGATAAAGGGCTGGAGCAGAATCTATTATGCTTCAGGTGAACAAAAAAAGCAGGGGTAGCAATACTTTTCTCAGATCAAGTAAAAGCAAAGAAAAATCTAATTAAAAGAGATAAAGAAGGAAACTATATTTTACTAAAGGGTGCCATAGATAATGAAGCAATATCAATACTAAACATATATGCACCAAGCGGTGTAGCATCCAAATTCTTAGAGAAATTAAGAGAGATGCAAGAAGAAATAGACAGCAAAACTATACTATTGGGGGATCTCAACCTTGCTCTCTCAGAATTACATAAATCAAACCACAAAATAAGTAAGAAAGAAGTTAGGGAGGTAAACAAAATGTTAGAAAAGTTAGGTATGATAGATCTTTGGAGAAAATTGAATGGAGACAGAAGGGAGTTTACTTTTTTTTTAGTGGTTCATGGAATTTATACAAAAATTGACCATGTGTCAGGGCATAAAAAACTCAAAATCAAATGCAGAAAGACAGAAATAGTAAATGCATCTTTTTCAGATCATGATGCAATAAAAATCACATGCAATATAAGGCCAGGAGAAAATAGATCAAAGGTTAATTGGAAATTAAATAATCGAATCCTAAAGAATGAATGAGTGAAAGAGCAAATCATAGACACAATCAATAATTTCATCCAAGAGAATGACAACAATGAGACAACATACCAAAATTTGTGGGATATGGCCAAAGCTGTTATAAGGGGGTAATTTTATATCTCTAGATGCCTATTTGCATAAAATACAGAAAGAGAAGATCAATGAATTGGGCTTACAATTTAAAAAGCTAGAAAAAGAGCAAATTAAAAACCATCAATTAAATAACAATTTGGAAATTCTGAAAATAAAAGGGGAGATTAATAAAACTGAAAATAAGAAAACTATTGAATTAATAAATAAAACTAAGAGTTGGTTTTATGAAGAAACCAACAAAATAGATAAGACTTTAGTTAATTTGATTAGAAAAAAAAGTAAAGAGGAAAATCAAATTGTTAGTCTCAAAAATGAAGGGAGAGCTTTCCACCAATGAAGAGAAAATTAGAGCAATAATTAGAAGTTACTTTGCCCAACTTTATGTCAATAAATTTGATAATCTAAATGAAATGGAGGAATATCTACAAAAATATAGATTGTCCAGGTTAACAGAAGAGGAAATAAATTATTTAAATAGCCCCATTTTAGAAAAAGAAATACAACAAGCCATTAATCAACTCCTTAAGAAAAAATCTCCAGGGCCAGATGGATTTACATGTGAATTCTACCAAACATTCAAAGAACAATTAATTCCAATACTATATAAACTATTTGAGAAAATAGGTAAAGAAGGTATACCAAATTCCTTCTATGATACAGATATGCTGCTGATAGCTAAACTAGGTAGGGTGAAAACAGATAAAGAAAACTATAGACCAATTTCCCTAATGAATATTGATGCAAAAATTTTAAATAAAATATTAGCAATGAGATTACAGAAAGTCATTCCCAGGATAATACACTATGACCAAGAAGGATTTATACCAGGAATGCAGGGCTGGTTCAATATTAGGAAAGCTATCAGCATAATCAATTATATTAATAACCAAACTAACAAAAATCATATGATTATCTCAATAGATGCAGAAAAAACATTTGATAAAATCCAACACTCATTCCTATTAAAACACTAGAGAGTATAGGAATAAATGGGCTCTTCCTTAAAATGATCAGTAGTACTTAAAACCATCAGCAAGCATCATATGTAATGGGGACAAACTAGAACCATTCCCAGTAAGACCAGGAGTGAAACAAAGCTGCCCACTGTGACCATTACTATTTAATATTGTATTAGAAATGTTAGCTTTGGCAGTAAGAGAAGAAAAAGAAATTAAAGGAATTAGAGTAGGTAATGAAACCAAATTATCATTCTTTGCAGATGATATGATGGTATACTTAGAGAACCCTAGAAACTCAACTAAAAAACTACTAGAAATAATTCACAACTTTAGCAAAGTTGCAGGATACAGAATAAATCCACACAAATCATCAGCATTTTTATATATTACCAATAAAGTTCAGTAGCAAGAGATACAAAAAGAAATTCCCTTCAAAATAACTGTCAATAGTATAAAATATTTGGGTTCTATCTGCCAAGGAAAAGTCAGGAACTATATGAACTAAACTACAAAACACTTTCCAGGGGCAGCTAGGTGGCACAGTGGATAGAGCACCAGCCCTGAAGTGAGGAGGACCTGAGTTCAAATCTGGTCTCAGACACTTAACATTCCCTAGCTGGGCAAGTCACTTAACCTCAATTGCCTCAGCAAAAAGCAAAAAACAAAAACAAAAACAAAAACAAAAAACCCAACAACAAACCACTTTCCACACAAATAAAATCAGACCTAATCAATTGGAAAAACATCAAGTGCTCATGGGTAGGCCAAGTGAATATAATAAAAATGACAATACTACCCAAACTTATTTACTTATTTAGTGCCATACTAATCAAACTCCCAAGAAATTATTTTACAGATCTAGAAAAAATAATAGCAAAGTTCATTTGGAAGAACAAAAGGTCAAGAATTTCAAGGGAATTATTGAAAAAAAGAAGGCTGATGAAGGTGGCCTTGTTGTACCAGATTTAAAACTATTATAAAGCAGTGGTCATCAAAACCATTTCGTATTGACTGAGAAATAGAGCAGTCGATCAGTGGCATAGGATAGGATAACAGGACAAACTAGGCAATAACTATAGCAGTCTAGTGTTTGATAAACCCAAAGATCCCAGCTTTTGGGATAAGTACTCACTATTCGACAAAAACTGCTGGGAAAATTGGAAACTAGTATGGAAGAAATTAGGACTTGACCCACACCTAACACCACATACCAAGATAAGATCTAAATGGTTTCATACATTAGATATAAAGAGTGATATTATAAGCAAATTATGGGAACATAAGATAGTTTACAAGTTTCAGACTTGTGAAGAAGGAAGGAATTTGTGTCCAAAGAAGAACTGGAACTCTTAATTGAACAGCAGATAGATAATTTTGACTATATTAAGTTAAAAAGTTTTTATACAAACAAAACTAATGCAGACAAGATTAGAAGGGAAGCAATGAATTGGGAAATCATCTTTACATTCAAAGGTTCTTATTAAGTCCTCATTTCTAAAATATATAGAGAATTGTCTAAAATTTATAATAGTTCAAGCCATTCTCCAATTGATAAATGGTCAAAGGATATGAACAATTTTCAGATGAATAAATTAAAACTATTTGTAGTTATATGAAAAGGTGCTCCAAATCACTATTGATCAGAGAAATGCAAATTAAGACAACTCTGAGGTACTACTACACACCTTTCAGATTGGCTAAGATGACAGCAAAAGATAATGACGAATGTTGGAGAGGATTTGGGAAAACTGGGACACTGATACATTGTTGGTGGAACTGTGACAGATCCAACTATTCTGTAGAGCAATTTGGAACTATGGTCAAAAAGCTATCAAACTGTGTATACCCTTTGACCCAGAAGTGTTTCTATTGGGCTTATATCCCAAAGAGATCTTAAAGGAAAGAAAGGGATCCACTTGCGCAAGAATGTTTGTGGCAGCCCTTTTTGTAGTGGCTAGAAACTGGAAACTGAATGGATGCCCATCAATTGGAGAATGGCTGAACAAATTATGGTATATGAATGTTATGGACTATTATTGTTCTATAAGAAACAACCAGCAGGATGATTTCAGAGAAGCCTGGAGAGACTTGCATAAACTGATGCTGAGTGAAATGAGCAGAACCAGGAGATCATTATACTTGGCAACAAGAAGACTATATGATGATCAGTTCTGATGGACCTGGCTCTCTTCAACAATGAAATGTTTCAAACCACTTCCAATTGTTCTGTGAAGAAAGCCATATGCACCCAGAGAGAGGGATGTGAAATGTGGACCACAACAACATTTTCATGCTCTCTATTGATGTTTGCTTGCATAGTGTTTCCTTTCTCAGATTTTTTTTTGTAGATACAATTTTTCTTGCACAGAAAGATAAGTTTGGAAATATTTATATATATATGTGATTTATCAAGTATTTTAACATAATTAACATGTAGTAGACTTCCTGCCATCTAGGGGAGGGATGGGGACTAGGGAGGAAAATTTGTAACAGAAAGCTTTGCAAGGGTCAATGTTGAAAAATTACCCATACATATGTTTTGCAAATAAAAAGCTTTAATTAAAAAAAAAAAGAGTTGGACGCTATTGAACAATAACAAGGCTAAAAACATATACCATTATATTTAGAAATTAATTAAAACACAACTTTACTTAATTTAAAAAGAGCCCATGGAACAAAATTATATATGTGATGAACAGCCTTCTCCATGACTTACAATATTGCCTTGACTATATTGGATTTGGAGGATGAGAAGGGAGGGCAATTGAGTTTCCCAGATGGCCAACAGAGCTCTTCTGTCTGTGCAATGCTGTGGGCTTATAATAGTCTCATCTCTTGCCATTCTCAGTAGATATCACTGGTTGAGTCTTTTGCTTGATAGTCCTGGTCACCATCCTCACTTCTAATTACAATCTGCTCTCTTTAAGTTCCAGATTCTCATCACTGCCTCCCTCATTTAATAGTCCCACTTTTCTCCAGGAGATGTCAGTCTTTGCCATTTGCATAGTGTCTCTCAACTCTCATTCCAGAAATTGTATTCTATCATTCTATCTTTCTGCTTTCTTTCAGCTGATGGTGCTTGATGGGGACCAGATTGTCTCTGGAAGTGTTTACATACATCTCATCCTTCTCCATCTCTAATTTTTAAGCCTTTATTGTCCATGGTTGCCATAGCCTCTAGCCTCACACAAGAATTTTCTAAAGATCTCTAGGATCTCTTTCTTGCATTACTCAAACATGTCTCTATCTTCATGGTCAGTCATTATGATTTATTACTATTTACTTATGGTGAGTCATTACTATTTGCTTGCTCTCTGAGTATCGGGGTAGTGTATCTTTTGCTTATAGCAGCATTTTCTATTTTCTCAGGATTCAAAAGAGTCCTCTGTTCTCTCTCCCCAATTGCCTTTCCATCTGTCATTCTTTCCCAGGGCAACTAGATCTGGTTATTCAAATTACCTAGGGCTGCTTCCTGAAATACCTAAAAAAGGAGAAAAAAGCTGTTGCCAGTTCGTTCAGACAGAGGTGCCTAGGCAATGGGTAAAAGAGTGTATGTAGTCTTTGTCATATTTAATTATTCTCTAAATGCTTTGTCTTCTCAATGAGAGTATAAACTTAAGGTAAGATATTTTATTTTTCTTGTCCCATGTGTCTCTAATTTCTGACTATTCCTGGCAAAGATGTCTAGAAACATTTATCCTGATGCTTAGAAAGGTTTCACAAGTGTGGAAGAAGAAATGTGAACATGGTTAATGTCAGAAAACAAGGTTATTAGAAACGCTTCATCCCCCTTACCTATTCTCCCTCATCTTTCAGGGTTTTGGAATCAATGCTGGTGAGAAAACAGCCAGCAAGAGAGGCAGAAGGGGAAAGGAAAAATGCATGAGAGAGAAGTGGGTGAAATCACTTGTGTCTCTATTCAAAGAAGTTAGGATATTTTCTTTA
The DNA here is from genome assembly GCA_023553655.1 of Myrmecobius fasciatus. Lineage (NCBI taxonomy): Eukaryota > Metazoa > Chordata > Mammalia > Dasyuromorphia > Myrmecobiidae > Myrmecobius > Myrmecobius fasciatus. The sequence continues at coordinate 7,479 of JAJPUD010025153.1, read as the reverse complement.
TAAAATATTATAAACACAGTGCCTCACACCTTGCACTTAATAGCATTTTAATAGTAAGCACTATTAAGTATACTAGACTAGTAGTTTCCAATGGGCTTTTACACCCAAAGGCTGATGAAAATAAAACAATTAATAGGAGTTTGAAACTAACTAATCAGAGAACAGATTGAATCCTGCCCAGACCATGATTACCATTATCACTCAAAACTTAATTTTTCTGCTACTAATGGCCTAAAGCCCTTTAAACATCTTCCATATTTGACAGTGGTCCCTCTGGAAAACTAATCATGAGCTAGGTATCTCTATTCTACCCTCCAAATTATGGACACCCTGCCCCAGATCACCTATGATGTCCTTTAGTTGTTCTGTGCCCCTGGGTTAAGAGTTTACTTGTCCATATTTCTGTTTTAGGTAAGAAGGAGTGATTTTTATGGTTTTGAAATTCACTTGCCTGGCTCACTATAACATCAAATTAACAACTATTATTTACAAACTTACCTTATCTCCCAGGACATATTCAAGAATTTTTTTAAATGAAGCATATATAATCAAATTACTCTCACTGAAAATATTATTATTGATTAGTGAGTGTTTAAAGTTTTTTGTACTGTTAAAAAGTAAAATAAGACTATTGTTTATTCTATCTTTATCTCATCCCTTTTAAGGTCTTTTCTTGTATATGCTTTATGATTAATATAAGTATAGTAGTACATATATATATAACTAGAAATAATCATTTTCAAAGATGCAAGCTCAAAATTTTGTTACTGGTAAAGGGTAGCAGATCAAAAACAAAGAATTGGAAAGCATCATATCAGATTGTAAGCTCCATTAGAACAGAGGCCATGTATTATCCAAAATTGCTTAGCACAGGGCTTTTTAAACTTTGTTCATTCTTCATACCTTTTCACTCAAGAATTTTTTATGCAACCCTGAGCATATAGGAATATAAAATAGGTATAATAATCAAACATTTACTGATAATAAATCATAAATGTATGACCCTCTTCCACATTGTTATATCCCTATATAGGATCACAATCCACATTTTAAGAAGCTTTGGCTTAGCACAAAGTCCTTTACAGAGTAGGTGTTTAACTATATCTGTTTACATAAATATATTCATTTTATATATAAATATATTTAGAGATATGTATAGATTAAATATATTTAAATATATATGATTAGATACATAGAAACACATAGGACAACAATTTGTGCCTACACATGTATGCATACATATACAATATATTATATATAATGTATGTATGTATGTGTGGCTGGATGGGAGTGAGAGAATGAAGATTTGAGGATGATACCTAGGTTTTGAGCCTGGGTTACTGAGAGAATGGTAGTGACCTCAACAGTAAGAAGAAAGCTAGGAAAAAAGGAGAATTTGAGGGTGGAAAGATAATAAGGTCAATTTTTATAAAAGTAGGTTGAAGCACTAGAGCTGAGGCCCTGGAGATATATACCATTTTAGGAGGAATCTGGTTCTAAGAAAGGATTCAAAATGAGTTAGAAAAAAATTTAATAAAGTCTTGGAGATAAGACCATATTTACATTAAGTAAATGGTTGATAATTAAAGATTAGTGAGAACTATACTGAATGGTACCTTAGAATTTGTTATCTTCAAATATTCTTTAAATACAGTTCTTGGTAATTTGCATAAGAGCAACTGTTTTAATAAAATTATCTTTTTGTGCAAAAGATGAAAGAACAGCATTTGAATTTCTCCCTTAAAACATGTCTGGCTTTAAGTCTGACAATTTGGATCCCTGGACCAAGTTTCTACCACCTGGTGGCAGTGTATCCCATATGTACTGCTTTTGAGTGTTGCATAAATCTCTTTACAATTGAATCTGCAAAACAAAAAAATGTAATAAAATCTGACATTTATACAGTGCTTTAAGGTCAACAAAGTATTTTTACGTATATTATCTTGTTTGATTCATATGACAATCTTGCCTGAGTCAGTACAAGATATTAACATTCCCATTAGACAAATGAGGATATAAAGTCTGATAGAAGTCCTATGGATATACAAAACAATCTCAGGTTTCCCCCTGACTCCAAGGTTAGTTGTACACCTTTTCACTACACATTGCTGCCTCACTTTCATATAACATGACAAAGATAAGACAAAACGGAAAGAAAGAGAATAGAAATGAAAGACCACAGAGATAAAACAGGGGCTCACCATTTTATTAGAGGATTTTAAAAAAAAGGAAACAATTTCAAATAATCATTGTCCCAATAGCCATGGAATTTTATTGAATGAATTTGCCCAAAAGAATATAAGTTCGTTGAGTAGAAAGATTATTTTGTTCTTTATCTTATACCCCAAGCACATAATACAATTCTTGACATATTAGTATATGTTTTACTGAATTAAACTGAGTATGTAATAAAGAATGGATGAGGGGTACCATGGGGGAACTTCTGATTAATGAATCACCAAGTCTGCTTGATGAGATTACAAGACACAAGAGGTAGACATTCACCCTAGTCTAACTCCTTACTGAGAGGACATGAGAAGTCTTTTTATTTATTGATTGCCAACATAATTAAGGTAGTTGGTGGGATAAGCTACTTCCTTCCCCAATTCATCTCCCATTTAAAAAACAAAGTTGTGAAATTGCCTAATCCTTTTATTTTGAATTGGCTCATGGTCTTTGGGCTTGAATATAGGAAGCAGAGCAAAAGGAATTTCTTTCTTTCCTTCCCCAGGAGCAGAAAATGGTGACTTATTGGAGAAGCACATGGTGAGCAACTTGCACTTGTCTCTACTTGCCTAGATGAACCTGAGAAGGGAGTTTTTGAGTCTCTAGTTCCTGACTTCCTCCTTAGTTTTCTGTTTCCCTTTCTGAGTAGAAGTAGGAGACTAAAAGTCCTTAATATTGATTTTTCCAGCCTTGGGAATTGCCTCATAGGTAATCCTGAGTGTGAGAGTTTTCAAATTCAAAAGTTCCTAAATTGAAGAGTCAGGTACTAGCTTCTCACAGGTAGAAGATTTTATTAACCATATGGTTCTTTGTAGAGAAAGGGGTCCTTGATGTGCAGTTGAAGGACTAAAACCATACCATGAGGAACCAAGAGATCTCTAGACCTTACCAGCCCTCCATGATGTTGTTGTGTTCAGATGGTATAGGATAAATATTGAGACTTGTTCGTTACTTCCCCATGTCTGTGCCTTCCTAGAAGAATCAAATGGGATATTTGTGAGCTTCATATTTCTGTACTTGTTCATGGGCTACAGCAAGTCCTTTGTGTCTTATGCATTTTCTGCAGCAGAGGAAAGAAAAAATCTCCTTTACCTAATACCTATAATGAACTGAGTGCCTATGTAGTAGCAGATCCCATTATACACTTCAGGGAAAACCAAATGCAAACTGTATGAAAGCTTTTTTCATATTTCCCTAGACATTTATTTTGGAATAGAAATGGATCAGTGGAATAGGTTACGTACACAAGACACAATGGTCAATGATTATAGCAATCTAGTGTTTGATAAACCCAAAGACTCTAGCTTCTGGAATAAGAACTCACTATTTGACAAAAATGGTGGGAAAATTGGAAAATAGTACAATAGCAACTAGGTATTGACCAGCATCTACCACCTCACACCAAGATAAAGTTGAAATGGGTTCATGATTTAGACATAAAGGATGATAGTATAAACAAATTAGGAAAGCAGGGGATAGCCTACCTGTCAGATCTGTAGAGAAGGGAGGAATTTATAGCCAAAAAGAACTAGAAAACATTATAAAATGCAAAATGTATAATTTTGATTACATTAAATTAAAAAAGGTTTTGCATAAACAAAATCAATGTAGCCAAGATTAGAAAGGAAGCAGAAAAAATGTTTGTGGCAGCCCTTTTTGTAATGGCTAGAAGAATGGCTGAATAAATTATGGTATATGAATGTTATGGAATATTATTGTTCTATAAAAAATGACCAGCAGGATGATTTCAGAGAGGCCTGGAGAGATTTGCATGAACTGATGCTGAGTGAGATGAGCAGAACCAGGACATCATTATACACGGCAACAACAAGACTATATGATGATCAATTCTGATGGACATGGTTCTCTTCAACAATGAGATATTTCAAACCAGTTCCAATTGTTCAGTCATGAAGAAAGCCATATACATCCAGAGAGAAGCCTGTGGGATCTGAGTGTGGACCACAACATAGCATTTTTACTCTCTCTGTTGTGTTTTGCTTATATTTTGTTTTCTTTCTTTCTAGATCCAATTTTTCTTGTGAAGCTTGATAACTGTATAAATATGTCTACCTATGTTGGATTTATCATATATTTTAATATAATTAACATGTATTGGACTACCTGCCACCTAGGTGAGAGGGTGGGAGGAAGAAGGGAAAAAATTGAAACAGAAAATTTTGCAAGAATCAATGTTGAAAAACTACCCATGCATATGTATTGCAAATAAAAAAGAGGCTTGTTTTAAAAAGTGATCTGTATGGGGGAGTTAAGGAAAACTTTTCAGGAGATTATTTGATGCCCATTTCAAAAACAGGAAGAAAATCTGAATCTACTTGGCTAAAATGATAGGAAAAGATCATGATGAATATTGGAGAGAATGTGGGAAAACTAATACTTTGTTAGTGGAATTGTGAACTGATTCAACCATTCTGGAGAGCAATTTGGAACTATGTGCAAAGGGCTATCAAAGTATGTATACGCTTTGATCCAGCAATGTTTCTACTGGGCTTATATTCTGAAGAGATCCTAAAGGAGAGAAAGGAACCCATATGTGAAAAAATGTGGCAGCTATTTTTGTAGTAGCAAGAAACTAGAAACTGAGTGGTTGCCCGTCAATTGGAGAATGGCTGAACAAATTATGGTTATGAATGTTATAGAATATTACTGTTCTATAAGAAACAACCAGCAAGATGATTTCAGAGAGGCCCGGAGAGACTTGCATGAACTGATGCTGAGTGAAATGAACAGAACCAGGAGATCATTGTACACAGCAACAGCAAGATTACATGATGATCAATTCTGATGGACATGGCTCTTGTCAACAATGAGGTGATTCAGAGCAGTTCCAATGGTTTTGTGATGAAGAAAGCTATCTGCACCCAGAAAGAAGACAGTGGGAACTGAATGCAGATAACAACATAGTATTTTCACTTTTTTGTTGTTGTTTTCTTGCATTTTTCTTTCTTTCTCATTTTTTTCCCTTTTTAATCTGATTTTTCTTGTGCAGCATGGTATTTGTGGAGATATGTATAGAGGAATTGCACATGTTTAACATATATTGGATCACTTGCTGACTGGGGGAGGAGGTGAGGGGAAGGGAAGGAAAAAAATTAGAACAGGGTTTTTAAGGGTGAATGTTGAAAATTATTTGTATATATTTTGAAAATAAAAAGCTATAATTAAATTTTTTCTAAAAAAGGAAGCAGAAAGCTAGAGATACAGCCAGTGTATCTGATAAAGGTCTCACTTCTAAAATATATGGAGAATTGACTCAAATTTATTAGAATATAAGTCATTCCCCAATTGATAAGTTATCAAAGGATATGAATAAATAATTTTCAGATGAAGAAATTAAAGCCATTTCTAGTCATATAAAAATGTTCTAAATCACTATTGATTAGAGAAATGTAAAGTAAGGCAACTCTGAGGTACTGACCCTCTCAGACTGGCAAGGATAATAAGAAAAGATAATGATAAATGTTGGAAAGGGTGGGAAAACTAGGACACTAAAGCACTGTTGGAGTTGTGAAATGATCCAGCTGTTCTGGAGAACAATTGGGAACTTTGCCCAAAGGGCTATAAACCTGTGCATATACCCTTTGATCCATCAGTCTCACTATTGGAACTATACCCCGAAGAGATCATAAAAGAGGAAAAAGGACCAACATATGCAAAAAAAATTTGCAGCAGTTCTTTATGTAGTGGTAAGGAACTGGAAATTGAATGGATGCCCATCAATTGGGGAATGGCTGAATAAATTATGGTATGTGAAGGTAATGGAATATTATTGTTCTGTAAGAAATGATAAGCAGGTGGATTTCAGAAAAATATGGAAAGACTTACACAAACTGATGGTGAGTTAACAGAACAAGAAGTACCAGGAGAACACTGTACACAGCAACAAGATTATATGATGATCAATTCTGATGTAATTAGAAAAATAAAATACCACTGAAAAAAAGAAATTTCTTCTGGAATATTGGTATTGGGTCAAAGAGTTAATGCTTTTTGGGATAGAGCCTCCATGATTAGATCCATATCTTTATGAGCCCAGAGTCCTTGGTGGTCTCTGGTTCACAGATGACAGATATGTAACTACCATTTACAAATTTCACAGATGCAGAGAGTGAAGAACAAAGAAACAATAAACTTTGCTCAAAGTCCTCAGAGAGTAGTAAACAGCAGATTTTTTCTTTTTTTAATCCAATGTTGGGTCCTACTGATTGAACCTCTCAGTGGAATTTAAAATAATTTAAAGTAAACCATTTTCATGGGTTTGAGTTTTATCTTGCCTCATTATCACTTTAAACCTTTATTACCCAGAAGAGTAAGATGAATTCAGGATAATTATCTTGAAAATTCAGGCTGACAAAACCACACTCAAATAAATAGATAATTCAGGCAAAAGTCAATAAATGCCTGGGTTGTTTTGCTAAAACTATTCAGCTAATTGCCTCAATTCTCTGCTGCAATTTACTGATATAGACGGTCTAATTAGTCATCTTCATCATAGTGAATTCAGATGCTGTGTATTTTCTCCCATAGATTGTTGTTGCCTGTCTTTTGTTCTTGAAGAGGAGTATGACAACAGAGGGATGATGCCATGACATGCAAATGAATTGGATTTAAGTGAGAGAGGACCGTGAAAGTTCACCTGCCTCACTTTCCTTCCAGAGCCATTTGGGTCCAGTGGCAAGATATAAATCAAGATGACTGGGGAGGGCCTTGGATGAAATGGGAGATCTTGGCCTTTTTTAAGGTAAGGTCTTCAATAAGTCTCAATTTGATGGAGACAGCACCTATTCAATGATTAAGGCTAGATAGAAATTGAGGAAAAGAATCTCCTCTTTCACCTAGTTCCCCCCTCCCCCCAAAAAATCTAAATAAATAAATGAACCTGAAAGGGGAAGACCCTCAGGGTTTCTGATCAAAGCAGAAATGACTGCTATTTACATTCAATCAGGACCTAAATAATGACCAAATGAGACATAGCCTAGGACCTATTGGTGGCCAATGAGAATCATATTGATTTTGGTTTAAGGCATGGTCCTGAAGAAAAATGATCTAGCCAGTAAACTCCAAGATATCTTGGGAGGGTTCAGAAGTGCAAAGGAAAAGGGAAAAAATGCTTTTAAGAACATCTGTAGGTAAGGGTATGATTTCCTATGTGGACAGAGGGAAGAAAGGGAAAGAGGGAGGGAGAGAGGGAGGGAAGGAAGGAAGGAAGGAAAGAAGGAAGGAAGGAAGGAA
>JAJPUD010025152.1:0-17897 GCA_023553655.1 Myrmecobius fasciatus | reverse complement strand
CAGGGTCCCAGGTACAAACAGTCCCACAGACACACAGGGTCACAGACCCTCAGAGCACAGTCACAGACAGACAGTCTGTCAGGGTCACAGACACACACAGTCACACACAAGGACACAGACTCTCACATACCTAGGGTCATACACACATGGTTACAGATGCTCAGGTCACCATCACAGACAGATTCACTCGGCCACACACCCAGAACCACAAACCGCACGGACACACGGACACAGCCACACAGGGTCACCGACACAGATTCAGAGCTGGCGGCAGCCTTATCCGGGAGAGCTACAACTAGAGTGTCCCTCCCTGCTCCCCGGCCCTGGCCCTGGCGGGCTCCCTACCTGGTCCCACCAGCCCACCAGCCATGGTTTGGAGCAGGTCTCACAGAAGAAGTCCACCAGTGGCATCTTCTATCCTCAGCCCCCAGCCCGGGGCAGGAGGGAGGCCAGATGCAGGTGGGGGAGCAGGACAGGGTGGTGTCCCAGGGGTGGGGGCAGTGGGCCGCTGGGCTGGGGAGGGGGTCCTCTCCCCCTTTGGTGGGGGGCCAGGGACACAGGCAAACAGAAATTAAGAGTTGCCTGTAGTGTGGGCCCCAGCCTGGGGACAGAGATGGCTTCTAGGATCCTGGGGGGAGGCTCGGGCCGCTTGGCTTGGGTAGGGGGGGGGCCGGGGGCTCTCTCTTCCAAGGCCGCAGCCCCCTCCCTGCTCCCAGCTCCCCGGCCCAGCCTGGCCAAGCCTATCACATCCTCCGGGTGCCCCCAGGCCAGCCCTGGCAGGCCCCCCAAGCTCTCTCTGGCACTCGCAGTCCAGAGGTCCCCCTGACAGCAGCAGCAGCAGCGGCAGCGGCGGCGGCGGCAGCAGCAGGGTCAGAGGGAGGGGAGGGACATCTTCCCATGGAGATGGAGGAGGAGGCGGAGGCAGCAGGAGGAGGGGGAAAGCGAGTGGCTAGGGAGGGAGGGGGGGATCAGCCGGGGTGGGGGCGGAGGGGCTGCTCGCCGGTGGGCCTCAGCAGCGGGGCGGCAGGCGGGATCCGGGGTGATTGTGCGCGCCTGTGCGTGTGGGCATGTCTCAGCCCCTCACTGCAGCACTGGCAGAACCGACTGGGATGTGATGTCAGGTGGTGCTGGGGGGGGGGCGCTGAGGGGAGGAGGAGGAGGAGGGGCTGTTAAAGGGGCACAGAGAGCAGGAGGACATCAGTGCAGGGAGGCAGGGACGGACACACGGACATGGCCCAGGCAGAGCTGCCAAGGCCTCTGGCTCAGTGAGCATGCCAGGGCCCCAGAGATGCAGTTAGAGACCCATCAGTGTGAAGGAGAAGTGCATCCGCTGCCCACAGAGACACAGGGCACACACACTTGTTCACAGACACCCGGCAGAGGCGGGGAGGGGCTTCCTCTTCTTCCTTTTGTGTGTCTCCTCCTCCACGTCTCCCTCCCTCTCTGAGTCTCTCTCTCCCCTCTCCCTGTCTTTGCATCTGACCCTTGTCTCACACATGTGTGCAACCCCCCCCCCCAGAGCTGGGCCCCCTCCTAAGGAAGATGATGTTTTGCATCTGTAAACTTTGCTCCTTCTTACTTCCTCTCTGTGCTTGCCCACCCACCCCACCTCCAGAAACCGGGGCCCTTCAGGGTCCTGGGTCACTCCAGCTGGCACTAGGATAGCAGGTCCTGATTCTGAAGGTACCTTAGGATCAGATAGGACCCCAGACCCCCAAGGCCAGCCCCCCCACCCCCAGGTTGCTGAGCTGAGGGATGTAGAGGGAGGACTTCCTTCTCAGAATCCTAGAAATCCTCTCTATTCTTAGGCTGAGGAAAAGTACATGAGACCCAGAATCCTGGGCCCCTGGCAGTGCCAAGGAGCCATCGGATTCATTCCTTTCATGGGGACCAAGAACCCACAGGCTTACCTTGTGGGAGGCCATCTCGCTCACTGACCGGTAGGTCTGCATGGTCTCTAACTGGTCCAGGCACCAGTCCAGCTCTTCCAGGGTCTCCCGGGCCAGCTGCTGGTATGTCTCCTCTGGGGGTGGAAGGACATGGAATGACACGGGGGCCAAAGGCCTGGGGAGGGGGACCATGGGGCCACATTCTTGCCTTGCTCAGGACGGTCTGAACTCCTGAATGCCCACCCTCCTCGAGATGGCCTGGGCCCCCAAACGCTCGCTGTCCTCAGGCCGGCCTGGGCCCCCGAACGCCCGCTGCCCCTGAACGCCCACTGTCTCGGGCCAGCCTCCATTCTTTTGTTCAACATGTGAGTATTGGTTAATTGCGGGATACTATGCTAAGAAATACAATGTTCAAGCAAACTATAGCTCCTGCCCTCATGGAGCTCGCTGTCTGGCAGGGAATGACAACGAGCACAATTTTAAGGCCCATTAGATTGGTGCAAAGTGGTGTGGCAGGAGGAGTGCACCTTGGGCACTGCCCTCATCCTCTGCTCTTCCTCTTCCCATGCCAAGGGCTCTTACCTGAGAGTGTGGCCTTGTAGACTGCTGGCTGACTGCCCATTGGGGACTTCCTGGGGAAAGACAGACAGCATGAGCTACTCCAGAGAGGGTCCCCGGGGAACCAGAGCCCCCCCCCTTGGGCACTCACTTGTTGCCAACAGTGGCTGGCACATTAGCCAGAAGGGAGAAGTTGCTTCGGACACTTCTTAGACTTGCTAGCACCTGGGGTGACATGAGAAGGGTGGTCAGTGATCTGGCATTCGGGAAGAGTCCTGAGTCTGGAGGACTCTGCATAAAATCTTACATCATTTTCTTGAGTAGCTCAGCCCACACTACCACTGCCATGCCCCCTTCACCCCGACCTCTCCCCCACAACCAGCACCCCCCCAGCAGCACCACTGTCCCCTTCAAGGTTTTCCTCCTCAAACTGACCTGGGCAAAGGGTGTCACAATCAAGTCTTCATGTCTACAACAAAGCGCAGTTTGGAGAGTGTCAGAGTTCAGAGACTTGGAGAGCTGGCTCCTCCCCCCAAACTCTGCCAATGGGAGGTCATCAATGGGAGCAGGGTTACCCCAAGGGGGGGTAGCATGCTGGGGGGCAGGAGTTGTTGAGTCTGGGGGATCTAGGGGGTAAGGAGGTATGCTCACATTTCACTGGCAATGGAAGAGTTTCGGGACATGGTCTTGGGTGACATGTCGTAGTCACTGTCAGAGCGGTACAGGAAGGACTCACGGCGCTGGCTCTGGGGGGCGCTGGGGGGCAGCACCAGCCCCGGGCTCGCCTGCGAGTCCAAGGGGCTGCGTCCTGGGGAGGGAGAAGGCCCATTCTCCACCTCAAAGCTGCAACAGGAAGAGAAGGAAAAAGGCAGGGAGAGAGGATGGGGAGAAAAACAATGAGAGACAGAGAGATGAAGAGAGAGAGGAGAAAAAAAGAGAAGGGAAAGAAGGAGGGAAGGAAGGAAGGGAGGGAGGGAGGAAGGGAAGGAGGAAGGAAGGAAGGGAGAAAGGAAGGAAGGAAAGAGGGAAGGAGGGAGGGAAGGGAGGAAAGAAAGGAAGGAAGGAAGGAAGAAAGGAAGGAAGGAAGGAAGGAAGGAGGGAAGGACAGAGGGAGGGAGGGAAGGGAGGAAAGAAAGGAAGGAAGGAAGGGAAAGAGGCAGGCAGAGGTGAGGACAATGGTATACCTAGGAACTGAGGGAGAGAAAATGGGAAATGTCAAAACACAGAGTCCAAGAGAGATAAAGATGGGGACAGAGACTGGGAAAGAGACAACTAGCACGAGACATGGACAGACAGAAAATAAGCAGAGGCCTTTTTCCAGCCACAGAGCCTATCACCCTATTGCCTGAAGTGGGCTCTCCCTGAACCTGGAGATGCTGCAGTGGCACCATGGAAAGGGCTGAACTTGGAGTCAAGAAATCAAATACAGCCTCAGATGTTTGCCAGCGCTTACCTGGGCAAGTCAACTTAACCTCTGCCTGCCTCAGTTTCCATGACTGTAAAATGGGAATAGCACCTACCTCCTAGAGTGGTTGTGAGGATAAAGTGAGATTTTTAAAAAGCATTTTATAAACCTTAAAGTGTTATATAAATAATAGCTATTATTATTAGAGAGAGCAGAGAGGTTGTAGCTTCAGGGTCTCTGAGATTAAATCAATGAGTGGGAAAGTTTGGAAGGAGGAAATAATGGAAAGAGTCTGGAGACAAGGGTTTGAGTCTTAGTCCCGGCACTAGACTTTGCTTGGTCTTGTCTTGACTTTGTCATACTTATTATGGGACCTCACCAAGTAATTTCCCTGATAGGGGCTCTCATTCCTCCACCTGAGATGTTCTCCGATGTCCCTGAATCTGCGAGTCTCTGTTTCTCCTGACTCCTAGAGCTTAGGGATGAAAGAAAGAATGTGACCAGGGAACGAGCCCTTCCTCCCAAGTCACTGAGGAGTAGGGCTATTCTTTCTCTAGGCTCCAACCTGGCTTTTCCCAGAGGAAGACTGCAGGGAATGAGAGAGATTTATAATGTTAGGGGACAATTTGAAAAAGAAGGGTACAAGACTAGGGATACAGAGTCAGTCTCTATCTCTCATTTTTTTTTCTCTCCATTTGTTTCTCTTTCTCTGTGTGTCTGTCTCTCAAATTTGTGTCTCTCTCCCCTTTTCTTCCTCCCTTCCTCCCTTTTTCTCTCTCCCTCCTCTTTTCCCTCTCTTCCTCCCTCTTTCCCTATCCCTCTCACTCTCTTCCTTTCCCTCTTCCTCTCTTCTCTGTCATTCTTTTTCCTCTCTCCATTTCTGTCTCTCCTATTTCTCCCTCTCTCCATTTGTTTGTTTCTCTGTGTGTGTCTCTGTGTCTCTATTTCTCCATTTCTGTCTCTCTCCCATTTCTGTGTTTCTCTCTTTGCAATTTTTCCTTCACTATTTCTCCCTCTCTCTGCCTCCCTCCCTCTCCCTCTCCCTCTCCCTCTCCCTCTCCTCCCTTTCCCCCTCTCTCTCCCTTTCACAAACACACACACACACACACACACACACACACACACACACGCGTGCGCGCGCGCACAAAACTAGAAGACAATTTCTGACAGGCAAAAACAGACCCAAAAAGATTGAGAGAGAAGTACTAAGCAAAGGAAAAGCCAGACAGACATACAGACATTCAGACAGATGGACAATTTCTAGAAGAAGGGGGAGGGCTAGCCCCTGACTGACAGAGAAAAAAACCTGACAGCTCTGCCCTGTCTTTGGCACCTAGCCCAGCTCAGTCCTGGCATGACGCCTGCCCCACCCTCCCCTGGGGGCCTATGTCTATGTACTCCAGAGCCCTGGGACTGGGTACAGGTGTGGGGAGGGGGAGGTCTCATGAGCCCCCTGTTTGTGCTTCCAGGAGCTCAACCTCCTCTTAACCCTGTCCTTGCCACATAATAAGGAGCCAGCCCAGCCTGGGGGAGGGAGAGGTAAACTCTGATCAGGTTGGATTTGAGAGGGAAAGCTCTGATCCCAGGAAAAAAAGGACTTGTAATTTCCTTGCCAGAGGATGGATGTTTAGAATCTGTGGCCTTGCCCCGTGGCGGCAGCAGGGGGAGCAAAGACATTCCAAGGGGGGTGGATAGAGATGTTCATCACTCGATCTCTCCCTTCCCAACCTGAGGTTCCAATGTGTGTCTGCAGATTTCCCCTAAATCCAGCCAATTCATCCTACAATTGAGCCCCCATTGGAGAGATCAACACAGATAGGAGCCACTGTTGGAGGTTTTTGTGCCTTCCCTGCTCTGGTAGCCCTCTCTCTTCATTCATCCTACCCAGCTTCCTAGGAACATTATCCCAGCAAAGAGCTAGGGAAGGTAAAGAAGCCACTCCATTCATTCTAAATGCAGATGTGGGGCATTATCTGGTATTTTGGTCCAAAGGCTCTGTTGCTTGATCTTTTTTCTTTCTCACCACTGTCTTCTGGCAATGTCACTCACTTCTCCTAGAGCTTCTACTATTACCTTTCTGAAACTGACACCTAAATCTTTAGCTCTGGGCTTGCCCAGTGTTCTGAGCTCTCAACCTGCTTCTCTGCCTCTATATGTATAGAAGCTCTGCCTTGTGTCCCAAGTATCTTGGATTCAGTGTGTCCAAAAACAAGCTCATTATCTTTGCCCCCAAAAGTGCTTTTCCTGCTGATTTTACTCTTTCTGGCTATGGCACCACTATTGACTATGATTCAGTCTTCTGTAGTTTAACCTGGAGTTATGTTTTTTTCTCTCCTTCATGACTTCACAAAACTTTCAATTCCACCTCATCTCACATACAAACGCCTTTCTTTTTCCAATGCCATCATCTTAATATGAGTCAACCTGTCACTGGCCTAGATTATTACAATAAACTCAAAAGTTCTTCTGGATTACATTACCTCCGCTTTCCAATAGGTCATTCATACTGTTGTCAGATTCATCTTTGCTTCTCAAGTAAAACTCAAGATTCATTTGACTGTCATTCAAGGTCTTTCACTACTTGCATCTGTGCTGTGCATTTTGCTCCATGTCCTGTACTCTCCCACCTCCATGCCTTTGCTTATGCTGCTCATTATCCCTAGATTGTGCTCCCCTTCTTTTACATGTATGCATGCATGTAAGTATATATCCATGTATGTATGTTAGCCCAACTTAAAGGCTACCTCCCAAATGGCTTGCCTAAGTTCCCCCTTCTCACTGATAACTCACATAGTGCCTAGTTTGCTCCTAGAGCAACTGGTGGTATTGTGGGTAGAGTATTGGGAATGGAATCAGGAATATGAGTTAAAATATGGTCTCAGACACTAAAAGCTAAGTGACTCAAGACAAGTCCATTAACCTCTGTTTTCTCAACTACAAAATATGAATAATAGTACCTCATTTTGCAAGGTAGTGAGTTTCAAATGAAACATTTGTAAAAACATGTCTTCAGCACAGTGCCTGGTACTTAGTAGGTGCTATATAAATGTTTAATCTCTTTAATTTATTTTAGAGTTGTACATTGTACATTTATAACTGGAATATGTAATATTCCAGTTACCCACATTTGTGCTTGAATTCAGGGAGTATATTTTATTTAAATTTTTAGTTCCCCTGGAACTAAAAATAGGGCACGAGTGATAAATATCTGGTCAACTCAATTGAATTTAGTCAGCAAACTATCCCATCTTCTCCCTCTCCCCACCCTGAGCACCAATAACTCAGTTATTTGTGGCTTCTGACATCTCTCCATCCACCCAAACTTCCTGAATTCCTTGTTCCTTCAGCATCTGACATACAGGTTCCATGGGACTTCCTCCCTCCACCCACCACAGTGGGTCAAATTTTGCTTCGGGTGGGGGTAGGAGTGAGTGGGTACCTGGTACACTGCTTCCACTGTCCAAACTGGCCCCTTCTCCCCTTCCCCCACCCACTGCAATGGCCCCACCTCCCTCAGGCTCCTGGGTCTGACTTGGCCCCAAGGAAGTTCCCGGTCTAGTGACTACAAAACAAGTATATGAGGGGCTGGGGTGGGGGTGGGGAGGAAGGAATGATTTCAGTGGCTGAATGCATGTATGTGTCCCCGAGACTGTTGTGTGGCTGTATGTACAGCTGCTGTGTGTCTTCAAGACTGCAGTCTGTGTGTGTAGCCCATCTGTTCTGAGTATGTATGACTTTCTGTCACTGCTCTGAGTTTGTATTCAATGTGTCTGTGTGTGACAAAGTCTGTTTTTGAGACTACTGTTGTGTCTCTGTCTGCCCTCATGTGTACCTAAGATTGCTGTATGACTGCAATGTGCTGAAATTCGGAGCCTCTGGGTTTGTGTGCTGTGTCCTATGACAAGCTATCTGTCATTTGTCTAGTTCTTAAAGTGACTGGATAGTGGATTCTGGGTTAGGGAAAACTTAAGACTAAAGTGGTGGATCTAGAGAGACCCAGACCTAGAACTGTGGAGGCAGCTCCCCTCCAGTGTGGTTCTGCTGAAAGCCTGGTACAGGGACTCTTTCCATTAGAAAGGTGAAAGAGGCAAAAGAATTAAAGATTTTAAACTGCATAGAAAGGAGAGACTGCTCTAGTCCAAATCTTCACTTTGCAGATAAGGAAACTGAAGCCCAGCACAGTGATTTGCTCAAGGTCACATCTCTAAAGGTCAAAGGTGGGATCTGATCCCACCTCCTCTAATTCTAGTGATTCCACTGTCTTTTCCTAAGGAGAAGCCTCCTGAATCTTAGTATCCTTACTCTAACCAATCCCTGTTTCCCTCTTCCTATCCCCAACCCTTAGGCCCTGCCTTGGTCCCTTGGCATTCTTAGCTCTTCAGTACCCTCAGCTCTTCTCTCTTCAGCTAAGTCCTCTCAGGCCCCTCAGACCCCTCCAAGTCCCCAGAGGCCCTGACATTAGCAGGCCCTCTCTCCTTCATTCCCCCAGGTTTTCCTTCCTTGGACTCTAAATATATTCAGAGCAAGACACAGGACTCTTCCCCTCTCTAGTTTCCTCAATGCCTCAGCCTGGGCAAGCTAGGGTTTCAAGGCCAGGGCTCCAACTTGGGCACTATGAGAAGAGGGTGAGGGGAGATTGAGAAGCCTAGGATATGGAGCCCCTGGACCTGGTAGTTGTCAGCTGGCTGAGAGAGAAAGAGCTCAGGCCTTCCCTCCCCCAAGCACAGCAGGCAAAGTTTGGGCCTGGTAGGGCCGGGTCTGGGTCCAGGCCATGAGGCTGGACACCCACCTGACGGACTTGGTGAGCCGGTGCTGGCGAATGTCCTCGTCGCTGAAGGAGAAGTGTGTAGCGTACTCAGAGCCGGCACCCAGGAAAGCCAGGGGGCGGACTGGGGGCAGCGCCAGGGCCAGGGCCGGGGGCCGAGGCTGGGGTCGGGGCTGAGCCGGGGGCGCCCCCGCCTCCCCCGGGGAGCCGGGCGGGCAGGAGCCAGAGAACATGGGAGCGGCGCATGGAGAGATTGAGTGCTACTGCAGGAGCACGCTGGGGCTGGGCTTGGCGCCGGGACTCAGGCACGGGTCCGGCTCCTCGCAGCCCCAAAACAGAAGGTGGCAGTGGAACCGCAAGGCTGAGAACTAGAACGGCTCTGAGGCCGGAGGGGACGCGCCAGAGTCTGGGGCCTGTGGCCCCGCCTTTGACAGGAGGGGCCAGGAGAACAGCCCAGGGTCACCCCCAAGGGACGGGACGAGACCCAGGAGTCCTGAAACCCGGAGTACAGCGCAACTCTTGGAGGGAGGCGGGACCGGCAGGAGCCAGAACCTCAGGAAGCTTCTCCCAAAGGCGCAAACTTTCCACTGAGTGACCGAACTCCCCTCCCCAATGACCCACCCAGAGCGGATTTATGGGCGGGGAAGGGGGCTGCTCCTGCTGGGGGAATTTGCTTCGGTTGGGTGTCCCTCGGGCTAGAAGTGACATGAACTCCTTCCCTGGAGCTCCGGTGCCCCGCTCCCCTTCCTGTCCTAACTCCTCGTAGACACCCTCAGCTCCCCCAACTCCTGGCCCCGGAGGGCCATCACCGCAGGTTATTATAACCCTTCCCCCAAGTGGCGGCCAGAATCTCCGCCCTCTACCTCCCGGTGACGCCCGAGCTCCGCTGTGCCCGTGGGCAATGAATGCCAAGGGACTTGGGCTGGGTCCCCACCTCATCGCCTCTTGCTGCTCAGCAGGGAGAGGGAAAGATCCCAGACCAATCGCAGAGCTAGGAGATTGTCTCCACTTGAACTTGCCCGCCCTCCCTCCCTTTCCTCTTCCCCCGCCCCCTCCCCCCCAGTAAATTATAGCAAGAAATTCAACTCCAATACTAGACAGGTGACAAACACCCAGATACAGACTACAGAAAGACAAGGACCCAGAGACAGAGAACTTCGGGGCGCTCCCCACGCAGCTTTCGATTCTCCCGGAGTTTCGGTCCCTTGTCTAGGGGAGGAAAGGGAATCATCTTGACCCAACTCAGTCGCCACAGACCCCCATCTGCGGATCGGTCTTGTCCCTGCAGTACCTGCAGCTCCGGTGCCGCAGTTCGGGTCAGCCGTGCTTGGTACTGCCGTGCTTGGTACTAGGGCAGGTGCACTAAGGAGGAGGGGCTACAAGTGAGCCCAGAGTTCTGAGGTAGGGGAAAACAAAGCGTCTGGGTTTCCAGCTCCAGGTGATGTCCACTCATGGAGGGATGAAAAGTAGTATTTTCATCACAGTTAAGGTCGGACCCCTCTCTATTTTGACCTCACTGTAGAGCCAGGGCTGGTCTCGCTCTTCCCACCCGACTCCCCAACTCTATCCCAGGCAGCAGAAAAAGGGGCGGGCAATAAATGGTTCTCCCGCCGCTTCTGAGAAGAGCTTTCCCCAGGCAGACACCCCACCCCAGTTCAAACTAGGCTGTGGGTAAGGTTTGGGCTGGGACGAGGGGGCGCACGGGCCGGCCGCACTTACCGCACCCGGGCCTGACGGTGGGAGTTCCGGAGCCTGCGACTGGGCTGCAGCCGCATTAGGAAGGTTGGGGAATGAGTCGAGAAGAAGACAGGCGAATGGGGCGGCGGGAGCCGGAGGCTCGGGGGCGCGCCCGGGGATGACTCTGGCAGGAAAGCCTCGTCCTCTGCCTCCGACTCCCGCCTGAGCACCGGGCCTGACAACAGCAGCTTCGGGATGCTGCCCACGCTGGGCCCGCGGGCCATGACTGGACACGGGTCCGGGGCCCGTGTCCTCGGAAAAGCCACGTGGGGCTCAGGAGAGACGGCTGGAGGCCTGGCTGTGGGCCCGGGCCACCTCCCTGACTCCGCTGGGGCCTCTCCTCCGGAGCCAGCAGCTTGGTGAACGAGGGGGGGGGTGTAGGAGGGGGCGGGGGGAGTGGGAAGGTCTGATTCTGCGGCCCCGCCTAGCCCAGGCCGGGGCCCTCCATCTATGCTGTTCCGCCCCATCCCCTGCCCAGTGTCCCGCGCCCAGCCCCGGGCTCCAGCCCTTCCGGCTTTTCTGGAGGGGCAGATTTGGAGAGAGTCGAGAAAAAGAGGCCCTAGAAACGCCAGCCTTGGGTCTGAAGTACTGTCTCGAGGCTAGTAACCTTAAATGCAGCCTCAGGACTTCCAAGATCTCAGTCAAGGTTCCGTGTGCCCCTTGGATCCATTCCGGCAGCTTAAGCGGCAGCCTGCACCCAGTCTCCTTCCTCCTCAGACCATACATTTGGAAAAGCGGAAGGCCAGTCTGTCAGTCCTGGATTGGAAGGAGGGGCCACAGCCCCTGGATAGGAGAAAGGACCCGTCCTAGGTATTCTTATTACAGGGACGCACCCTTCTCCAGCTGAGCAGTTACAGAGAAGCGCTGTCAGAACGGGTTCCTAGGTGGTCTCGGATTCAGAAGCGGTACTTCAGGCCCTGAGATCAGCCAGAGTAGTTCCTGAGAACGATTCGATGCTTGTGCCCCAGACTCCCCCTTCAGGCCAGGGGCTCCAAGCTCCACCTAACTCTGCTCAGACCAGGGTCTTCCTAGTTGTCTCTGCATGCAGCCTGTATCGCAATGCGTGTAGGATTCCAATTTTTGTTTTTGTGGGTATTCCCTTCATCATCACAGATCACAACCCCTCTATAATTTAATCAAGTCAACAAGCATGATCCATTACCCGCAGCCATCCTGGAGATTTGCTTCTCCGAATTTACCTAGGCTACCTCAAAGGATAGACAGTCTTTTGCTTCTGCCTTCCCTGCTTGAAGCCTTTCCAGCTTGGTAGAACCTGTCTGGCTTTATCCATGTTTGACACAGGCTCAGAAACCCCAGAGTCATCTCCCCACAGGCAAGAGATATCAAGGAGAACTTTAGTGTAGTCAGATCCAGTGGTTTGATCCCTACAAAGATCATTCCCGAGTCCTAGACTGAACCCTTAATCCAGTTGTAGTCTGATTCTAAGTACACTCACAGCCCAACCACAGAATGACCTCCATAAATCACACTGACCCAGACAGCCACATACTGACCTCTTGACTTTAAACACAAACTAATGATATATCATTTACGTAGGATGTTAAGGTTTGCAAAGTACTTCACATATATTATCTCAGTTGATCCTCACAACAACCCTGTGAAAGAGGAGAGATTATCCCCATTTTATAGATGAGAAAACTGAGACTGATATTAAGTGACTTGCCCAGGAAGACAGATAAAGTATCTAAGGAAATCTTAAAACTCCAGTCTTGCTGATCCTAAGCCCAAAGCAAAATTCATAAAACTACCTTCTCATAATTCCCCATCCTACCCCCTGCATGATCCAGATTTAGACCCAAAGTCCTAGGATCTATATCTCACTCCCATTCAAGTCTATTCTTACCACAGGGCAGTTATGTCCTCTCGCTATCAAATTTCATCTGAGAGTGTAGGGCTTTCTTTTTGTTCTGTCATTTCAGTTGTGTCCCACTCTTCATGACCCCATTTGGGCTTTTCTTGGCAAAGATACTAGAGTGGTTTGCCATTTCTTTTTCCAGCTCATTTTTACATGAGGAACTAAGACAAAAAGAGTTGACTTGCTCAGAATCACACAATAAGTGTCTGGGGCTAGATTTGAAATCAGAAAGATGTCTTCCTGAGTCCCAGCCTGGTACGCTCCCCTAGCTGCTCTGGGCTCCTCTAGAGATCCACATAACCCCTCTTAGGAGTGAGTACATTGTAAGTGACACCTCTTATTAGGCTAAACCCCAGAGAGGGAAAGATCTGACATGACACTGGGACTGTCTCATTTCACCATTCTGCTGTGAGATCCATGAAGTTCTCCCATAGAGGCTAACAAGAAAATAACCATTTCTATTATTTCAAGGTTTGTAAAGCTCTGAGATACTGTACATGTTTACCCTCATCTCACAGGTCAGAAAATTGAGGTTCATAGGGGGGGTCTTCTAATCTTCACACAGTCAAGTGAAGACTCAGGCCAGATGTAAGTCTAATTCTTTCCTGCCTAGGATCTTCCCACACACATACTTTGACTGAATCTTGAATGGTAGATTTTCAGGCTCAGGGACAAAAGAGTGGGAGGAGAGACTTGGGGTACCCATCTTTCCGTGGCCCAGAGCCTAGGAATTGGCTGGCACAAGAAGCTGTTTGGGGCCCTGCTAAGATTAAACATCTCCAATGTGGATGGCTATTTATAACCCAGGATGGGGGGCACCTTCTCCCACAGACTGCCTCTCTCCTCTCAGAGCTGGAGAGAAAAGGAAGCTATTCTTTTAACTAGGAGGAGAAGGGTTTCTGTGAAATGACTGGGAATCCAGGATAGAATTTGACCTTGTCCCTTAGAATTTGTGTGATTCTAGGTAAGTTATTTATTCTCCATCTAGATCTCAGTGCCTTCCCTTGTAATCACCATCATCACCACAATTATGCATTGGGCTGCATAAGCCCAAGCTTCTTCAAGTTCTGAAATTCTATGATTTTCAGAATTTCAGCCATTCGGGAGTTCAGCTTGCTTCCTCCACTATCTATTCCATTGATTCTCACACAAGCCTTAACTGTCCCCAACAAACGCTTTTCCTATCTCCAACCCTAGCCAAGAGTATCCCACAATCTAATGGGGGGAAGGAGATGATACAGGGGCTTCAGGATCCCTTGCTCCGGATTCCCACAATCACTGGTTATTTACTCCTGCAATAGAGCAGACATTTCTCTAGCTTCTGGGGCTAAGTGGGGATCTGCTGGACTTAATCAGGGATGAGGGGAAAGAGTGGGGAGCCAAAGGGACTCGCCGAATCCAGCAGACAGTGGCCACCAGGGGGCGCCATGAATCTAGGGACCGCGGGGCTTCATAAGGGCTAGAAAAGGAGGGTTCTCTGGACACAATTAGAAAACAGAGTTTTGAAAGTTGGGAGAAAGACACTTGCCGGAGTTGGAGCAGAAACAGAGAATGACACAGTAAGGCACAGGCAGGGCTCAAGGTCTCAAACTTGATTCGATTCAAGGTGCCGACGAAGTCTAAAGTCTAGCATCCTAAAGGGCTTCCCTTACTCCTCCAGAGGCAGCCCCGCCCTTTTTCCAACAGACTTACGTCTGTGAAAAGGGGGTAGAGACCATCTACCTGTCTCTCCGCCTATTGCTCCAAAGCCCCAGTCCCTGCTTTAGAAATTTTCTTGTTCCTTGAGATTACATTTGTCTCTGAACCTTGTGCTAAGGCGGGGCTCCCCAAATCTCCTGTCCTTTCGAATTCCAAGCTCCATCTGTGTCTTTCTCGCTCTCTATCTCTGTATCTTTGTCTTTCTAGTCTTCAGGTCCCGCGCAGGGGGTCACGTTCCCCAACCTTTCCTGTACAGTTTTCTCGGGCTCCATCTGCCTCCTGACTGGAATGTCAGCCCGTGACTCAGCCCCGCTAGGGAGCGGGCGGGGGTGGAAACTCGGCGTCTCAGTCTCTCATCCCCGATAGTGTGCCAGTGTGGATGGGGACTGGGGGCTCGATGGCGGGTGGCGCAAGATGCCTCCCTGTCTCTAGACGAGGACTCAGTCCCCTGATCTTCCTAATGCTATTAGCAAGAAGCCCTGGCTCGCTGTCACTCCTGGAGCACACTGGTCCCTTGCTCCCGCCCTCACAAAAAAATCAGGGCAAGCTTAAGTTTAGTGGAAGAGGGTATTGATTCCCCCTTCCTCTATGCAATCCCCTGAGACCAGCACCAATTTGCCTGTGAGCACAAACGTCCTGGGACGAGAGGGAGGAGACAAAAGACATATTTGGGCAAGGCGAGGATGACAGAATTGTTAAGATATAGAAGAAATAAAAAATAAAAAGGGAAATCGAGATAGATACAGAGATGGACAGAGATAGGCAGAGAAACAGAAGACAGACCAAGAAACTCCCAACTGCCACAGTCCCTGGCCCGGGAAGGGATGTCCCTATTTTCCGCATCTCCACTTTTAGCCCAATGACGGACAGAATTTTGCCCATTACTCCCTCCCTTTGCTGTATCCCCCCCCCTCTCCCTTTGCTGTATTCTCCCTGTCCCAACTTTAGAGAACTCTACATGGAAGCCCTGGGTTGGGTTTAGGGTCCAGTATCCCCAATGTCTACAGGATCCGTCAGATCCAGCCGCCCACTCACCCCCCTCCCCGAACTACGGAAGGATGCTCAAAGCCTCCTGGTTGAAACAATCTCCACAGGAACTCCGAGTTCACTGCAGCTACAATAACACAGCGGGCATGAAATTCCCGAACCCCTGCAGGGGAGGTGGCTCTGTTACAATAGCCCTCAAAGGAGCCTGGAACCCCCTCAGTTCTGCCCTCCTTTCTTACTGTCCAGTCCGAGTTCTCCTTCCACCTCCACCACACACTCCGTAGGTAGCCTGAGCAAAACTGAGACTTAAAGCTCTGCCCACGAACAGGTCCAGGGGCAGGACTCAGGGACTCAAGCACCCAGCCCTAAGCAGCACCTATACTGGGCACAAACACCTTAGGAAAGTGCCCCAAAGAACCTATTTCTATTAAGTTCCATGTCTCCTCGCCAGCTTGTTTTCCTTTTGCCACCTATCACTGCCTAGACGACCAGAGAGCGGCTTCATTCTCCAGTCGGGCCAATTACAGTGTATCTATCCTTAAAAGCTGCCTCTCCTTGCAGCCAGAATACAGACATCTTTCGGCCAGCACATCCCGAGTCCCTGAAACTATGTGACTCTCCCCCTAAGACAGAAACGACCTCAAATCCTATCCCAGAGCCCCCTTAGACTCCAGAATAACACCCACAGACTACAATACGGGACCCTGAAATCCTACATCACGGCGATCCGATACCCCAATATAGCTCCGGGGGTGGAGAGGCTCAGAGCACTGACCCCAGAGTCCAAATTAGCGCCCTCTAGGTCCCCCAAACAGTGACTACAGATACTAGCATAGTTCGACGAGATTCTGAGCTGTGGACCAAATCCCAATATAACATCTTGGTAGCCCATCACCGTCATCTGGAATTCCAAGTTAGAGTTAGCATAGTAAAATGGTCCTAATTTCAGTTAAGCGGGTTTTTGTTTTTGTTTTTGTTTTTGTTTTTGTTTTTTTTGAGACCCCAATAGATCGCTGAAACCTTGGAACAGCTTCCTTGATGCCAGGCGTCTAGCGCCTCCTAGCGTCCTGCTCGAGTTCCCCCCTCACCAGCACAGCGGCGCCTCTGCTCTAGCCTCCTCTCTTACCGTTTGCCGCCGCTGCCACTGGCCGAGGTCCCATGAAAAGAAGAGGGCCAGGACATACGGGACTTGCGTAGGCCAGGCCGGTCACTCGTGTCCACAGCATCAGCACGCTCTATGGGTCGGTGCGGGGCTCGCTCCCGCTCAGAGTCCCCACGCTCTGGCTCCCCGCGTGCCCCCTGCGCTCCGCGCTCCCGGTCTGTGTTGTCAGAATAGCCACGCTGCTGGATCCGGATCGGGGTCCGTGGCTGGCGCCACAGGTGCTGGGGTGGCCGCAGCGTGGCCTGGCCATCCCGAGCCCCAGGCAGCGACAGTGACAGGCTCTTCTTTGAGCAGGGTGGAGGCTCCATTCTGCCTATCCAGCCCGCCCGGGTTCCCTCTCGGACCCCGGCTTTCAGTGGTGCGCAGCCCCGTGCGCCCAGGCCAGAGTCCTTGCGCTCTGCCTTACCCGAGCCATCTCGCCCCTGAACCAAAAAGGGCGGGTGGGGGCTAGCTCAGAGGCTCCGGGCACAAAGTCCAGGGGTAGCGGGAAGAGCAAAGTAGGGGGACAGAAACACAGGTCACTGCGGGGGCTGGCAGCAGGGAGGGCTCCTGGGCGCTGAGAGGTATTGGGCTTGGATGAGATTCGCTGGGGACTCAGAGCTTTCGGCAACGAAGCCCTGAACCAAGGAGCTTGGAACCCGTAGGGGCTAGCCGGGAAAGGCACTCTTCCCTTCTCCCCGGGGCTCGGGGGTCCCAACGGGCGCCCCGCGCCCCACAGCCGGTATCAGCCCAGCTGCTGCCGCGGCGCCGCCGCCTCACTGAGTCCGCGGCTCCGCGCTCTGCTCCGCGCCCGCCCCGCGCTCCCACCCCGCCCCCGCTGCCGCCATAGCTGCCACCGCCTGCTGTCAGCGCCGCCCCCAGCCCCCAAGCTCTAACTTGGCTGGGGGGAGGCGGAGAGGTCTAACCTCGGGGGAGGGGGGGTTTAGACCAAAGCAGATCTCTCCCTTCACCTCATAGGTCTCAATTAAACGCACGCGATTTTCTCTACCCCGCCAAGCACCACCCCACCCGTTTGAGTAGGAGGGGACCCAGTGCCCTCCCTTTCTGCAACATTGCCCAGACAAGTACAGGCACTAAAGAGTTAACTCGGTAAACCGACGCGGGGGAAAGCTCAACTTCCGTCTATCAGTCCTCGGTCTGTCAGTCAAAGGGGGCGGAGTCAGCAGCCGAAGGTCTTAACGGGACCCTGTGTGACCATCTGTGAGTATGTGACTGTCTTTGAATGTATGTCCGTGTGTGTTGATGGGAATGTGATCTTGAATGAGTGTGTGCATGTGTACTTGTGTATGTGTGTGCATCCTGTATGTTTTTATGGATTGTGTTTGTGACTGTAAGTAGTATGTGTGTGTCTGTGTGACTGAATATGTGTGTATGAGCCCATGCGTGGGTCTGGGTGTGTGTCTGAGCGTGCATGTTGTCTACAGTGGGAAGAGGAGGGAGCCGACTGGAGGAAATACTTCATCTAGTTGAACACTAAATTTATCTGTCTCTTCGGGGAATCCCTGACTTGCAAAGGGGAAACTGAGGCACTATCTCTGATCTCCTGGAGGGGGGGGGGGGAACAGAAAAACCTTCTGGGTTTGTCGAGCTCTGGGGATCGTTTCTTAGCTCCTAGTGTGGGTAGATTGGACTCTATTGGTCTTCTGGGGAGAGAAGGAACCTTCAGGCCACGGAGAAAAATACGGCTTTTCCCGAGAAGTAAACGGGGAGCCCCTTCCAAGGCCACCGAATCTCCCCACCCCCACCCTACCCCCTGCAGCGCCTAATTCTGGAGAGGCCGTGACTCACTCCCCGCCGCCCCCTGCGCCCTGCGGAGCCGA
>JAJPUD010025151.1:0-17898 GCA_023553655.1 Myrmecobius fasciatus | reverse complement strand
CCTTCACCCAGGAGTTGGTTTTTTGCAGTGTGTGTGTGTGTGTGTGTGTGTGTGTGTGTGTGTGAGAGAGAGAGAGAGAGAGAGAGAGACAGACAGACAGACAGAGACAGAGAGACAGAGATAGAGTAATGGAAATGGACAGAGAGAGACACAAAGAGGAGGACAGACAGACAGACACACACACAAAGACAGAGAGGAGAGAAGAGACAGAGACTGACAGACACTAAGACACAGAGATGGACAGAGACACAGAAAGACTGAGAGACACACAGACAGAGAGACATACAGAGACAGAGAGGAGAGAGGAGAGAGAGAGAAAGACAGGAGAGAAGAGAGACAGAGACAGACAAAGACAGAAACACAGAGATGAACAGAAGACAGAAAGACTGAGAGACACACAAAGACAGACATACAGAGACAGAGAGACATACACAGACCCAGAAAAACACAGAGATAGATGAGTGACATACAGAGACAGAGACACATACAGAGTCAGAGAGGCACACACAGACATACACAGAGACAGAGAAAAGAGAAGATAGAGACAGAGACAGAGAGATAGAGATGGACAGAGACAGAAAGACTGAGAGACAGAGACAGACAGAGAAACAGAGAGACAGAGAAACAGAGAGAGACATATATAAACACAGAGACAAACAGAGAGGAGAGAAGAGAGAGACAGAGAGATACAC
Source organism: Myrmecobius fasciatus (assembly GCA_023553655.1). Taxonomy (NCBI): domain Eukaryota; kingdom Metazoa; phylum Chordata; class Mammalia; order Dasyuromorphia; family Myrmecobiidae; genus Myrmecobius; species Myrmecobius fasciatus. The sequence goes on along the minus strand of JAJPUD010025151.1, from coordinate 17,206 downwards.
ACAAACACACAGAGACAGAAACAGAGAGGAGTGAAGAGAGAGACAGAGACAGACACAGGGACAGACAGAGACAAGAGAGAGGAGAAGAGACAGACACCAGACAGATAGCCAGACACACACAAGGACACACAGAGACAGAGACAGAGAGGAGAGAAGAGACAGCCAGGCAGCCAGAGACACACACAGACACAGAGACAGAGAGGAGAGAAGAGAGATACAGGGGGACAGAGAGAGACAGAGAGAAAGAGACCAGGAGAGCACTGAAGAAAGTCCTGGGACAGAAGAGTCATCACTAAATTTGTCTGCGACCCTGCATGGGGGAGGGGCAAGTTGGTGGGAAGTTTAGATCTCGCTTTGCGAGGTTAGAAATGAGGAGACATCGGAGGGACCCCGGAAACAGTTTCCTCTCCAAATCAAAGAGGAAGGGAGCTCGTGCCTGAGAAAGGGAGGAGGGAGACAAAAGGAGGGAGGACGGAGAGGAGGGAGAAGGAAGCCGTGGGGGAACTGTGGAGGAGCGGCCCCTCGCAGCCTCCACGCCCAAGGCCCCTCCTAATCTCTTCTCTTCTGGTCTGACGCCAAGTGCCAAGGTTGGGAAGGCGGCGTGGACTAGGCGAGGAGACGCCGTGCTTGGCTTGGTCCCAGAAGGAAAGGCGGGTGCCCCTTGCAGGCACTCCCTGGGTAGCGGGGCACTCCCAGAGTAGCGGAGCTGCGGGCCCGGGCCGGGTTTTTCAAGGTCTAAGCGATGGGACTCTTGACGCTTCAGTGGAGTAATGCAGTGCTCGATGGGACGCTGGCTAGGACCCACCCATCCCCCGGGGCCAGAACCCTGGTCTACCCCCATCCCACCCTTGGGGGGCCGCCGCCACCCACCCGCTGCGCTCGGGGTCCGGCTGCCGCCACCGCCGCAGGTTGGAGAGCGCCCGCCCCCTCCCGTGCGAGGCCCTAGTCCGTCGAGGGGCCGGCGCCTCCGCCTGTGCTTGGTCAAGTGCGCCCGGGGCCCCGTGGGCACGCAAGCAGCAGCTGGCTGGCGGGGAAGTCGTCCACGGCCAACTGGGGTGAAGGGGGCGCCTTTATGACGCTGCCAGGCCCTGGCGAGGAGGGTAGCGAGGAGGGTAGGCACTGCCCGTCTCGCGCCCAAGTCCCGGGGCTGTGGAGGAGGGAAGGAGTAGCCTCTCCCAGCCCCTCTGCCCGCTCCGGAAGAATCGAACCTTGCACTGTCCAGCTGCGTGTCCCTGGGCAAACCCTCGCCCCTTCTGAGCTCCCTCCCTCTGGGACTCAGGGTGGTCGGTCCCCTTCTGCCTGCCCTTGCTTCTCTGCCTCTCAGGGCTAGAGTTCGAGGGAGGCTTCCAGGGGCCACATCCGGGCAAGCCTTAGAACCGTTGTTTCCACGGGGAGTTTTGTGTCCCCGAGGGAGCGCAAGCCTCCCGGAAAGCGCCTGGTTGTCAGAAGTAAAGCGTTCCTGTCTCCTTTGCTCGGGGTCTTGAAAGGGAGAGAGGGCAAATCCCACCTGGAAAGGAGGGGTGCTGAGCTGAGAGGCGCTACCTCACTGGGTCTAGAATTCACACTCCCTGATTCTAGGTCAGTGGAACTCTGCCCTAGTGCAGCCCCCCAGAACCAAGGGGATTCATCCTTGCTATGGTAAGGGTGAAATAGGACCTCCCTCTGCCCAACGACTTGTGTAAGGTGATCTGGCCATGTAGTCGGGCTTAATTGGGGGGGGGTGTCTGAGGGACGGAAAGAAAGAAGGACAAACACGTGCTGGAAAAGCTAAAACTCTCCCAAGCCAGCCAATACTGGACTCCCTCCCCCCCACCCCCCATTGGTCACTGCCACATGCCCTGGGGCTCCGGGATCAGAAAGTCCCCAAGAAGGGGAGGAAGAGGGGCAGTGCCCAGCTGGCAGTTCTGGCTTCTCCATGCCAGGGAACAGTCCGAGCAAAGTCCTGGAGGCCGCTTGGCTGCCCCCGATTGTTCCAGGAGCCACACGTTCCACCCTGGTTCAACTTAACTGAGAAGTTGTTAGTGTATTTCATTCCTCCGGGATAAATAAGTCTGTTTTCTACAGGAGGCAAACTCCCAGGGCTTAGTTCAAGAACTTTCTTGGTGCTTGGACTTCCAAGAGTGGGGAGGGGACCGAATGAGGAGTTCCTGTCCTTCCCCCAAAGCCATTCTGAGGCCCAGTCCTTGGCCAGAACAAGATAGTGAAAATTCAAATTCTCCCCCTCCCACCCCAGGGCTTCTCTCTCTCTTAATTTTTAACATTTTTATCTAAAATGTGGAGCTCCAAATTCTATCCATCCCTCTGCCCTGAATGGTAAGCAATCAGATGCAGGTTACACGTGGGCAATTATGTGGAATAGTTCCACTTTATTCCTGATGGGAGACATATTCCTTATTTTACAAGAAGAAAAACATGAAAGGGAAAAAGTACATTTTGATCTGTGTTCAATCAAGATCAGTTCTTTCTCTAGAGGCAGATAGGATGCTCAGTCTTTTGGGGTTGTCTTTGTATTGTAGTGCTGAGAACACTTCAGTCATTTAGAGTTCTTCCTCAAATAATACTGCTGTTACAGGAAAATGTTCAACATTTTCCAGTTCCGTTCATTTCCCTTTGCATCAGTTCGTGTAACTCTTTGCAGATTTTTCTGAAAATATCTTGCGTGTCATTTCTAAAAATTAAAGCTTTTTATTTGCAAAACATCTGCATGGGTAATCTTTCAACATTGACCCTTGCAAAACTTTCTGTTCCCAATTTTTCCCTCCTTCCCCCCATCCCCTCCCCCAGATGACAGGTAGTCTAATACATGTTAATTATGTTAAGATAAATATATGTATACATATCTATAGTTATCTTGTTGCACAAGAAAAATCAGATCCAGAAAGAGAAAAAAAAAACCCCAAAACAACCTAACAAGGAAAACAAAATGCAAGCAAATATTCACAGAAAGCATTAAAATACTATGTTGTGGTCCACACTCAGTTCTCACAGGCCTCTCCCTGGATACAGATGGCTTTTCTTCATCACTAAACAATTGGAACTGGTTTGAATCATCTTATTGTTGAAGAGAGCCATGTCCAGCAGAATTGATCTTCATATAAATCTTGTTGTTGCCCTGTACAATGATCTCCTGGTTCTGCTCACTTCACTCAGCGTCATCAGTTCATGCAAGTATTTCCAGGCCTCTCTGAAGTCATCCTGCTGGTCGTTTCTTACAGAGCAATAATATTCCATAACATTCATATATCATCATTTATTCAGCCATTCTCCAACTGATGGGCATCCATTCAGCTTCCAGTTTCTATAGCCATTACAAAAAGGGCCATCACAAACATTTGTGCACACGTGGGTCCCTTTCCCTTTATTATTGCTTGTCATTTTTATTTTTTAATTAAAAAAATTTTTTTGCTTGTCATTTTTAATTATACCTTAACATTCCATCACACCCATATACCACAACCTGTTTTGCTGCTCCCTGGTTGATGAGCATCTCTGATTTACAAATCTTAGCCACCACAAAATAAGTGCTGTAACTATTTTTGTATTAATAGGTCCTTTTCCCTCTTTTGGGGGATGTCTTTGCTAGCAGCGGTATTGTTGGTCAGAGTGAATGCTTAGTTTGATTACCCTTTGGGCATGGTACCAAATTGTTCTCCAGAATGGTTGGATAAATTCACAACTCCACTAAAAATGCACCAGTGTCCCAGTTTTCCCTATCTCTTCCAACATCTCACATTTTTTTTTTTTTTGGTCATATGAGCTAATCATATTGATGTGAGATGGTACCTCAGAGCTGTTTTATGTGCATTTCTCAAGGATCCGTAGGTATTTTTTCATATGATTATAGATAGTTTGGCTTCCTTTGTCTGAAAACTGCCTAGTGATGATTTGTCAATTGAGAAATGACTTTGTATTTTAATGAATTTGACTCAGTTTTCTATATATTTGAGAAATAAGGCCTTCATCACAGTTACTTGTTGCAAAAATTTCCTCCCAGCTTTCTGCTTTCCTTATGATTTGGGTTGCATTGGTTTTGTTTGTGTAAAAACTTTTAAGTTTTATATAATTAAAATGATCTATTTACATTTTGTAATGTTCTCAATAGCTTCTTTGGATCTAAATCCTTCCCTTACTTATAAATCTGTCAGATAAAATATTTTATGCTCTCTTAATTTGCTTATGGTATCACCAGTTATGTGTAAGGGTTTTCTCTTTTAAAAAAAGTCCAATGGAAAATACATGGCAAAGCCCAGGAAGGCAGGTAGACAAACAGAAAATCATGGGGATCTTCAGAGCACCTCTTTCCTCCAGGTCTGGGATTTTCCAGATCCTTCAGGGATCCTCTGTTTCAGAATTCAGAATCTTCCATTGCTGAGAAGCCAATTGTTGGCACTTTTCCTAGGGGAAGGGATTGAGACAGGTAGCAGATCCAGTTAGCCAGGGGTGCAGTGGTCATCCTAGGGGATCTCTAAAAATCAAGGGGAGCATGGTATGACCAAGATCCTCAGCAGCCCATTTAGGGTTGCTGAGATGTGGTGTGTCTTCCCTCTCAACCCACCTATTCCCCCTCCATCCTATCAGTCTTCTTCCCTGTGGAAGATGCAGTCACAAAGGGAGGATGGGGTTTCAATGTCCTGCCCCTATGGCTTGAATAATTATGAACAAGTTGTTCCCCTTCTTCTTGGTTGCCTCAGCTTCCTCTTCTGGGTTTAAATCTAGGATCCTGCATCATTTTTCTAGTCCAGGATTTCCAGCCCAGCCCCCAGAGGGGATCCTGCTCTCTGTTTCCTGTCCCTGTCTTGCATTCTCATGCCATGTTCTGCCTCCTCACCTCACCTTATACAAATGTCACCTCCTCCAGGAAGCCTGCCTGGGTATTTCCATCTCTTGTTGGTCCTTGCCTAGTCCTTGGGGGGGGGGCGGGCTTTGCTTCTGTATGGGGCCTTTCTCTTTATTCATAAAAGTTAGGGATGACTTCCCTTTCCTTGCCCTGGAGAAGTGTTGTGCTGGGGGAGGGGCAGCTCTCCCGGGGAGGAGATCCCTTGCCAGGGAGGGGCAGCTCTCTTGGGGAAGAGGTGCTCTCTTGGAGGTCCTGTTCTGTTGGGGAGGAGATCCTCTGCTGGGGAGGGGCAGCTCTCCTGGGGAGGAGATCCTCTGTTGGGGAGGGGCTGCTCTCCTGGGGGAAGGTGCTCTCTTGGAGGTCCTGTTCTGTTGGGGAGGAGATCCTTTGCTGGGGAGGGGCTGCTCTCCTGGGGGAAGGTGCTCTGCCTTCGAGCTTCAGGGCCTACCTTGTGCTGCTTCAGTACAGGTAGGGGAAGCAGGATGAGGCAATGGGAGCAGCTTTCCAGAACATCATACTCTTCCTTCTGGATCCGGGCTGCCCTGGAGCTCAGCAGTATTTTGTCTGTGTGACTTTCTTTCTTCTTTGGACGGACAACCCTCTCTCCCATAGGTGCCTGAGCTGGATCGAGAACCCCCAGGGCTGGAGAAGGCTGCTCTGGCTTCTTCAGCAGGAAGGCACTAAAGGATCTCCTCAGCTCTGTGAACTGGTGGCAGTCAGCCTGTGCGGGGGCAAGAAGCGGCCGCTCGTGGCTACAGTCCAAGCAGACATGGGAGCGGGTGGCTAGCCTGCCTGCCTCGTGGGAATCCCCCCAGTGAGCTGGGAAAGGAAGGGACATCCATGAATGGGAAAAGGGAGGGAAAGACAGGGATGGAAGGACAGAGGGAGGAAAGAAGGTGGGAAAGGACAGAAGAAGAGGGGGAGGGAAGAAATCAGGGAGAGACAGAGGATAAGAGAGAGGAAAGGAGAGAAGAAGAGGGAGAATGAGAGGGAGGGAAGAAGGCAGGCAGGTGGACAGGGAGGGAGCAGGCTTCTGGATGACAGAAGAGCTTCACCAAGGACTACACTGCCAGACCCAGGCTGGGGGTGGGGCTACAGATCCTTGCCCTTCTTTTTTCGGGAGCCCCCTCCCCTAAGGAACGTTACTGGGACCACTTGGTGAGATCCCTGTGAGGGACTTGAAACTTCCTTTCCCAGTCTGGGAGTCTCGGCCACTCCGGACCTTGCCATGGTCCCCCACATCTCTCTCATTAACCCTGAAGCTTGCACCTCCCTGGTAAACTCCCTGAGCCTCCCCCCCATCTCATTTTCTACCTCTAAATTTTATCACCCCCTCCGAGGTTTCAGTTTTTTTAATTCCTTGTCCCCCCCCCCCATTTGATTGAGCGCTTCTCAATTGTTTCTTCTTTCTTTGGGTTTTTTTGCTTTCTTTGTATCCCCAGCACTTAGCACAGAGCCTGCCCGGCACTCACCAAAATGGCAGCTTGTTGCCTCAGGTGGCACAGTTTTGCTTAGCTAAGAATTCGGCTAGACTTGGACCCAAGAATCCTGCCTCCCCCAGTCCCAAAGGAAGAGGAGGAGGGAGAGGAAGGTCTAACCTGCCTCCCCCTGCCCCAAAGGAGGAGGAGGAGGGAGAGGAAGGTCTAACCTGCCTCCCCCAGCCCCAAAGGAGGAGGAGGAGGGAGAGGAAGGTCTAACCTGCCTCCCCTCCACATCCCTAGGCTTCAACTCCCTGAGGACAGGAACCTGCCTCCTCTCTATCCCCCTAGGAGCCCCAAGAAGGGGCCACATGGGGAAGGTGGAGCCTCAGGCTGAGACTTTCTATCACTGTCCCAGAAACCAGGCTTCATGGGCTGGTGCCAGGACCGGAACAAGCCTGAGCCCCTCCATTGCTTTGGACCAGGCCCCGTCACAGTACCAGAGCAGCCCTGAGCACAGTCCTAGCAGCGCGCATTTATGGAACACTTTAAGTTTACAAACAACTTTCTAAATATCTCCTCTGTTCCTCCTAACAGTACTGCATAGGTAATTATTATTCCCATTTTACAGATAAGGAAGCAGAGGGAGACGGAGGGTGAGTGACCCGCTCCCTAAGTGTCAAAGCAACATTTGAATTCAGGTCTTCCTCTCTTCACACTAGTACCAGCCCCCCGCCCGAGTATCCGGGAGCATCCTCAATCTCTTACCCTGATATCACTGTCGCCCCCCCTCCCCCAGCCACCGGAGCGTGGGAGCCCCTGCACTGCCTTATCCCAATGCCCCCCCCCACTCACCTGATGTTGGGGGAGCTCTGCTTCTGAGACGTCTTGCTTGCACTCTAGGCAGCTAGCTTTCCTTCTGGGAACTTTGAAAAGCACAGACAATCCCCAACAAAATCACGGCTCTTTTCCATGGCTGCCCCGGAGCTGCCCCCCCCCCCCAGTTTCCTGGGGCAGGTGTCGGAGACCCCCACTTCCTGACACTGCTGGGAAGTCTTAGCCAGTGGTGAGCTGAGCCTGCCTCAGTGGGGCCAGAGGGCACCTGTCCCTGCCTCCCGGACACCTTCCTGCAGCCCAAGGTGGGCCCGAGGACCCATGGGCTTTCCCCTGGGGCCGGCCCAGCCAGCTGGGATCTGTCACACTCCTGCCACTGGGCTTTCTAATCCGGGCACGAGGAAGCAAAGGGAAAGAGACGTTCTCTTTCTGACTCTGTACTGGCAGACGGCGTGAGCTCTTTGGGGTACCTAAGGGGGGCTTCTTGGGGCTGCAGCAACACCACGACCACCATCCACGAGGTGCTAGGAGCCTGGCCAGGCAGAAGGCTGGCACAGGGAGGGAGTGAAGAAGGGGCAAAGCTGGCACCTCTCCTAGGGGGAGCACACTACCATCAGAGTGCTCTTGCTCTTGCAACAAGCTGACTCGGGGACACATCCATTGGCAAGGGACTCCAAGGGCACACTCTCCTAACTTCCACAACATGGGGGTGCTGGATGAGGTCACAGAGGGCATCTGGGGGACCTCCCCTTTCACAAATCGGGAAACTGAGACCCAGAGCTAGCGTTAAGTCAATGAGGAGAGCCCTTGCCCCGCATCCCCCCACCTTTCTTGGGCCTCTGAGGCTTGTCTGTGCAGGGGCCTTCCAGACCGGCCAGCGGCGCAGACGGGTCACGCTGCTTGCAGCTGAGAGAGGGCACCGTCCGGCCACTGCAGCCGGACTCATGCTCTTCCAGACCACTCAGCGGCACAGCCCGTCCACAGAATTCGCATTTGATGGGGCACTCGGGGCACACAGCCTGAGGGGAAGGAGAAAAAGCTTGGCCTTCTCCCAAGGCCTGCTGGGAAGCAAGGGCCACTGCTGTGTACCAGGCAGGCAGGGGCCCACTCCCATGCGGGGCTCGAGGCCCCGCTGGCCCCATCCCCCAGAAGGGAAGGGCAGGACTCCAGATTGCTCCCCGTCCTCCCCAGATGAAGAGCTCTAACCTCATGAGCTTCCAGCTGATACTTCTGCATGCTCTGGAGACACAGACTGCACTGGGCCTGAAGGTAGGAGGAAAGATGGGGTCAGGGAGCAGGGGAGGCACTCGGAGGGGGTCGTGGCTCGATGGGACAAGGGCACAGGGGGCTTTCTGAAGAGCAAAGAGCTGGGGAGAGGGCCAGAGGAGTAGTCGGCTCCATAGGGCAAATGGGGAAACTGAGGCAGCACCTGCCTTGTTCCCAGGCCCTGGGGAGTTAATTCACTCAGTGTTGGACCTCCCGAGGGCATAGCTGACCTGACTGGGGGCTCTGACTCTATCTGGCCAACCCCGGGTCAGACAAGGCTGTCCGTCTGGTCCATCAGGGCCATCAGCTCTTCAACCATGGGCATCTGGTGCCCTCATCATCTCCCTCCTCGCTCCAGGTCCAGTAGGCAAACTGGTGTTACTATTTAATTCTGGAGATGGACGTCACCTAACTTCTCATCACTCACTTACTCACTCACTTATTCATTCACTCACTCACTCATTCACACACTCATTTATTCTCACTCATTTGTTCATTCATTTCCTCACTCATTCACTCACTCATTTATTCATCCATTTTCTCACTCATTGATTCATTCATTTCCTCACTCATTCACTCACTCATTTTTTCATTCATTTCCTCATTCATTCACTCACTCACTTATTCATTTCCTCATTCACTCATTCACTAATTTACTCATTCACTCATTCATTTATTCACTCATTCACTCACTCATTTATCCATCCATTTCTCACTCATTTCCCCCCGCAGTCACTCACTCTTTCCCAGGGATGGGTCAGAGCTCCTAATAGATTCTGGTCTCCTGGGCATGGGCGGGGGATCCTGGGAGCCTCTCCCGTACCTGCCTGTGCCCGTTCTCTTGATGGTCCTTCATGTCCTTCTTCAGGATGACCTCCTTGCATTCTGGACAGATGGCCCGAAATCTCAGGCAGTGAGTCTCGTGGAGGAGGAAGTAGGTAGAGGGCACTTTTTTGTCACTGAATGGGAGAAAGGCAGCTTGACTCCCCGGACTTGAGCACGGGCCTGCAGGAGGCTGGGCTCGGAAGCCGGTCCACGCGGGAACGGGTGATGATTCCTCCTGGCATTTCTTGCGTGTGCAGACCCCGGGCTGCCCTTTCTAGCTGACGAGCCTCTGGCATCGGGCCCAGACCCCAGCCCATCTGTGACCTCTTGCCCCCTGCCGTCCTGCCGGCTTCTCTCCCAGGACCAGTGATGCTGGCACCAGCCGTCCCCTGCCGCCATTCTGGGAGGAGGAGCCTTCTCTTATCTCTGAGACCCTGGTCCTGTAGGGTCCTCCTGACTTTAGCCCTCATGGATGACTAAGACTCTAGGCAATCCCTCAGTGGCCAGACCCCCCCCCCCGCCCCGGATGTCCCCCCTTCCTCACCTCCTCCCCTGATCCCTCTGAGGGGTTTCAGCCTTCCTCCCTATCTGAATGTCCCTTCCCCACTTCCTTGCCTTAAGCCTCTGCTCAGCCATGTCCTGGATGCCCCTGTTGGTCCCTGACTCCCGGCCCCTGGGACCTCCCCTGTGCCTGCCAGCCACCCCAGCTTGGACCATCTGGCCCTCTTGTCTTGGGTCTTGGAGAGGTCCCCGACCACCCCAGCAGTCAGTGCCGTCCGTGTGGACGTAGGCGGGTTTCAGGCAGTGATGGAGAGGACTAAGCGTGTAGGGAGGACCGAGCATCCAGCGACACAACTGCCTCCTAAATGAATTAAGGCCCATCCGGAGGGCCTTGAAGGCAGCTGGGTGCCAGGAGAGACGTCCCCAAGTACTGATTCCTCTGAGATAACTCGATATGCCCCCGAGTGACCCAAGGCGGAGCAGATCAAACTTGGGCCTCCCCCTCCCCCCAACCATGTAAGAATGGGGCTCCGAGCCCTGCCCTTGAGCTCTCCTCCAACTGAGTGGGCCCATGCTGCCCGAGCGCCCCTAACTCACAATGATGGGAGTGACCTCATGGCCCTCTCCCTTATCTCCTTCCTGTGCTCTTGACCTCCCCCTCCCCCCGTGGTCCCCAAGCCCCCTTTCCCATGCCATCTGTGCCCCGTTAAAACATGACTGCACACATTCCCCACGGGCTGCCATGAGTCTTCAGAGAACCAGGGTCCTCCCCAGGGAGCATGCCCCGAACTCACTGGGGAAAGCAAGGGCTGACAAAGGAATCTCAAGTCCCTTGGGAGAGGGACCTGCGCTGACCACTGGACTTCAGAGAACATGGCCAAGAGCTCCCAGAGGAAGGAGGGTTGCCTGGGCCCCTGCACCTGGAGCTGTTCTGAGCACCATGGTGGGGGGGGCTTTCTCTGTGACTCCCCCATCCCATGTCCTCAGAGGGGGGTCTGTCTTCTCTTCTCAGCTCTTGCTCATCCTATCCCCCCACTTCCTCTTGCCTGACTCCAGAATCCCCATCTTCCCCCTCAAAAGAGCAGGCTCCCCACCCTTGTCACCACCCCCTTCTTCTCCCTGGCTCCTTCCTGCATCTTTCCACAAAGAGGCATAAGGTGGCCCCGAGGAGGTGCCCACAGGACATTATTGTGGTGGGTGGGATCGCCCGCCCTTGGTGGGAGCTGTGCCCTCCTCCACGGGTGCTGTGAGCAGGACTGGGTTTTTAGTGGGGGGGTGATGACTGACTGGGGGCTCAAGCCCTTCCTCCACCTCCTCTTGCACCTGCTGCCCCCTCCCTCCCCCAGGGGAGCAGCCCCAGCCTCCGGCCGCCCTTTCACCTGGGAGCAGAGAAAGAGGGGCTGAGTCAGCCTTGGGGGCCCCGACCCTCGGCCCCTTCTCCTCCTGCCTCTGCCCCCCGACTTCCCCCCCAGGCCAGCGGCTGGGCCAGGGGCCAGGGACTGGAGACTAACTCACCAATTGGTGCAGAGCTGGAGGTCCGCTTCCATGGTCCTGGGGGATGTGAAGCTTTTCACTTTCCTAGAACTGGCAGAGCAGGAAATGAAACTGAAAGTGGTCTGGGCTGCAGTTAGGGCAGCCCCCCCCCCCCCCCGGGAGGGGAGAGGGCGGGGGCCGGGGCAGGAGGCTCAGTTTTGTCCGGCAGGATTCTGGAGATTCCTCAGCTCTGGAACTGGCCTGGGGGGGGAGGGGATGGGGGGGCTGCCGGGCAATGAGAGGGTCCTGCCCCTGTGGATGGGACGGCCAGGGCTGGGGAGCAGATGGGGGGGGGCGTGGGTCCGGAGCCCGGGACAGTCCTTCAGAGCCCCGAGTTGGGGTTTAGCCAGGTGGAGCCCCCCCCCAGAACTCGGCTTTGAGACCCCACGGCCACCTTCATAAGCTGCACCCTCTGCAAGAGGGAGGGACAGAGCGACAGAATGACCGAGACAGAGCCGATCTGCGCTGGAGATCTCAATAGTGTTTTATTTGCCCCGCTCCAGGAGAAGAGTTTCCAGCATTCACCGGACCAAAACCTGGGGTTCCTCCCTTTCCTCTCCTCTTCCCCCCTCCCCCTCCCCCAAACCCAAGGCAATCCCCTATAGGATCAACACGCGCGATTCTTCTAAATGCATTTCCGTGTCCAGCCTGCTGAGCAAGAAAAATCGGATCACAGGCAGACAACAGGTCCTCCCAGGCAGGGGCTGCTGGGCTTACCCTGGGTCTCCAACGCTTGCACACAATAAGTAGGCGCCTAATAAATGCTGCTTGGATGGAATTAAATTGTAAGGGAGGACATCTGCTGTAAATACGCGGATTCTCTCAGGTTCTCGTGGAGTGGAGCCGGGCGTCGGCACTGGGCTCAGAAAAGGGGCTCAGGGCTGGCGCCTGGCCCACCCGGTCATTGTCCCTTGTCAGAAAAGCCAAACAAGAGCAGCCTTAAGAGGGGACTTGGGATTTGGGAAGTGGAGGCCACCCACGTCTGCCGTGGGCAGAGGCAGATGAGGGAGGGGGAAATGGGTCAAAGGAGGGAGCAGGTAAAGGGTGCTTGTGGCCCCAGAGGAGAGTTCCAAGACCCCACTGGGTCTGAGAGGGAAGAGAGAAACAGAGAGAGAGAGAGAGAGAGAGAGAGAGAGAGAGAGAGAGAGAGAGAGGCACAGAGAGACATGACAAAGAGGAGGGGGACTTCTTGGAGAAGGGGCTGTGATATTCTGGATTTGCCTCCTCCAGCTTGAACCTCTTGTCTCCTGGACAGGAAAGGACCTCGGAAAGAAGAGTCTCCATCCCCAAGAGACTGAACCACGATTCTGGGGAGTAAGAGACTGGGACTTTTGTCCCCCACCAACTACTAGGAAGCTCATAACCCTGTTAGACCTCAGTTTTATAATTTTTGTTTTCAGGAGTCCCGGGATGTAGAGGCCGGGGAATGATGTCACCGTGTGTAGCACTGTGCACTAAGCACTTTGTACAAATATTGTCTCACTGGATCTTCACAACATCCCTGAGAGATGAATACTACCATCACCCACACTGTGTCTGAGGCTGGATTTGACGCAGGTGTTCCTCGCTCCAGGCCCAGTGTTCCAGATGCTGCCTCACCTCCCTGCCTCGTGGAGTCCCAGAACTTAGGGGTCGAAGCCCAAGGCTGGAGCTCTGGGATGAAAGAAAGTGGGACTGCTGGGGTATTACCCCCCTGCTAACTCCACGTTTTTCCCCTCTGAGGGGAATCCGAAGACCAGGGAAGGGCTGTAAGAAAGGAGGAGAACTAGTTAATGGGTCATTGTGTACTCTGTGATTTGTACATGTACTCTGTGAGGTGAGATGAAGGCCGTCATATCCCTGAAGACCATTGCTACATGTGCTTATTATGGGACTATACACCTCTTTGGACTTCAAACGAGCTGGTTTTGAGTTATATTCTAGTCGGGGTGGAGCCAGTGTAAGTCAAAGAAAGCTGCTGAGGGAGGAGGGGGAGAGACTAACATGGCACCTTCCCTCTGTGCAAGTAGGGATCCTGGGCTTGTGCTTACACCTAAACAAGACTTTCATGTTTCCCCCAAATCACATAAAATCTGCAAGCACTTATTAAGCATGTCATGTACGTTAAGTGGTGGCAATCCTAATACATGAAAACAGGAAACCAGTTCCTGCCCTCAAGAGACTTGAACTAAGTGGGGAGGGGGAGTGGGAAGTGGGTCTAACTAAGGTGGAGTTTGGAGAGACTTGAAGACATGGCTGGCCTGGACATGGTCCAGCACATGCTCAGTACTCTTCACTCTGGATCTGATCAATGCAGGTTCAGAATACGGTCCGACTTCCCTGAAGGACCATTAGCTTCCTTGGCTCTTTCTCCAGCTTCCCCCCAACCGTGTCTCCCTCTCCTATCTCAGACAAGTGAACAAATAGAAGGATCAGATTGACCCCCATTAAATATCACCTTAGCAGCATCAGTCTAATGTTTGACCACTAGGCAATTTTAGGACCTTGATTCTGTCAGCAAGTTTGCCAGCTTTTTCAATAGAATCTATCAAATGAGATAATACTTGAAAGATTAATAATAGCTATTAGGATAGCTGACAGACTTGCTAGGAAGCAATTGGGTGGTGCAGTGGGTAGGGTACCAGATCTGGAGTCAGGAAGGTCTGAGTTCAAATCCAGCCTTGGAACATTTCTAGCTGTGTAGTTCTGGGCAAGTCACTTTAACCTTTTTGCCTCAGTTTCTACATCTGTCAAATGAGCTGGAGAAGGAAATGGCACTTCCCTATCTTTACCAACAGCAATCCAAATGGGGTCAAAAAGAGTTGGACAACTGAAGAAGACAATTAGCATTTGCTAAGCTTTAACTGGTGTCTTATTGGACAGGATAAAGAGGTGATGATTTCCTTGGACCTATTCAAAATCCAGTAAGTTTTCTTTTGTCATCATAAAGTGAATGGGGGTGGGGAGTACTGAGGGAGATAGTCAATATATTCAGTGTTATACAGGAAAAAAAGAAATAGAATAATAGCAAACATGGCCCACAAGGGAGTTATTTACACTACCCCCAAATCTACTTTGGGAAAAAAGGACTATGCCCTGCATGCCCCCGCCCTCTTGGGGCTCTGGTCCTAGGTGCCCAGCCTTGGGTCAGTTTTCCTAAAGGCAGAGTCTTTCACTGAGCCCTTGGAGGTCTGTGCCAGGACTCTAGAAGAGATGGCTCCTGATAGCCTACTGAGATCAGCGTCTGAAGGGAGCCTGGGGAAGAATACCCAATATTCTCCCTTTTAGCCTGAGACACTCAGGTGGGTGGCTGGCTCTGGGCTCAGTGCTGCTGGAGGCTTCCTGGACAGTGTGTCCTTCATCCCTCTCTGCTGGAGCCAGGCCTAGGCTTGTCCTTTGTCATGGCCCAATAGCCTTCTCCATGCAGGAAGTAACCGGCATGCTTGCAGGGGAAAATCTTCAGAATTGATGCAAATAAGAGAGTAGTCCTTTCTCTGTGTGCAGGGTGAAAGGAGGAAGAGGAAGGTGGAAAGGGGAGGGGAAAATGAAGAGAGAAATAGGAGGTGAGGAAGGAGAGAGGGAGGAGATAGAAATAGGTGAAAAAGGGAGGAGGAGGGAGAAGAAAGGAAGAAATAGGAGGTGAGGAAGAAGAGGTTAGAGAAATGAGGAGAGAAAGGGGAAGAGTAAGAGAGAGGGGTGAAGAGAGGGGAAAGGGAGGAAGAAGAATAATTTCCCCTGAAGGAATATGGCAGGCAGAGGGAGTCCAGGTCGAGGCCCCTGAGATGGCATTGCCCAGGTCTTCCAGGCAGCTTGTCTCCTCAAATTGGAGAGGTGTGCAAGACTTGTGTACGTATGCATACATATGTTGCTATGTGCTCAAGTGTAAATGTGTTTGCTTGTTATGCAGGTATGTGCACACATGTGGGCAGATACACCATCTTGTCTGTGCCAGTCAATAAGTATTTATTAAACACCTACTGTGTGTCAGGAGCTGGAAAACACAAAGAACAGCCAAAGCTAGCCCCTGGTCTGTTGGTGAGGTAGGTGGGGGTAGGGGGATGACCACAGGCATGCCATGCTGTGTGGGCAAGCTGTAGCAGTATACAGCTGAGGTTATCCCCAGAGGGTGGGTCCTAGCACATCAAGGGAGAAGCTGAAATGCATTTGGTTCCTGGATGCATACAGGACTCTGCATTAGACTCTTCCCACACTGACTCTCTCAGCTGCCAAGAGAGCTTTGGGGCCCAGTTGGCCACAGCTTGGGAGTGGGGCTGTAGCCGGATGCGCCTATGTCCGCTCTGACTCTGTTGGCAGGCAGAGGACAAGGAGCTTTTTATCCAAACTATGGGAAAGCTCGGCATTCTGAGCTGGCGGGGAAGAAGGGGAGGAGAAGCAAAGATCCAGGAGCCCTTGGCTGTCCCAGCCCTTGGCCTCTTTCCCTGGGGCAGATGAGGGACTTTCATCCTCTCAGGATAATTTTCACAGTCATGGGCTGCTGCTCCCTCATCAGGTCAGGGGCCCAAGCTTCTAATCCTTTCACCTCTGCCTTGGCAGAGCTGGAAAATCCCCTTCCCCCAAGTGCTAAGAAAATAAATGGATGTGGGGTCTCTGCTTAGAAGTCTCAGAGACCATGGGACAAATGCCCGTTTGTTTGCAGCCTGTTACTTAATGATGTGAAACAAAAACCATTGCAGGCTCAGATTTCTTTTTGTTCTCTCTTGCTCTTGAAATTGATAATGACCTCCCTGAACTTCAAAGAGTTTGTGTGAAGGACTCAGAAAATCTTAGAATCTTATCTTTGAAAGGGATCTCAGAAACATCTTGAACATCACCAATGATGAGAAATTCACTTCTGTGCTAGTCTGGACACAGGGCCCCCTGCAACGCTAGCAGTGGTGATAGAGAGGGACTAATGTCACACACAATTATGAGCAGAGCGAGCAGATTGGGGACCAGAGGCAGGAAATATAGCCAAGGTCCCACAAGGCTTCTCAAAGTGGCATGGGACAAAGTCAGGAAAAAATTCAAGGGAGAAGTCAGCCACTGACCTCTGAGTCTCTTGGATCTTCCAATTTGGTTCAGCACAAGACCTTACATGTCCTTACTGGAGTAGTGTGAGGACAGAGAAATGGGTGTTTCATAAGTGAAGTTGACCAGAGATGCTTCCTAGGTGAAACAGACAACAGATGTTGCAGTGGTGAAATAGACAAGAGATGCTGCAGCAGTAAAAATAGACAAGAGATGTTGCAGAGATGAAATAGACAAGAAATGTAGAGATGTAATAAGCAACAGATGTTGCAGTGGTAAAATAATAGACAAGAGATGTTGCAGTGGTGAAATAGTCAAAAAATGCTGCATCAGTAAAAATAGACAAGAGATGTTGCAGAGATGAAATAGACAAGAGATGTTGCACTAGTAAAATAGATGTTGCAGAGATGAAATAGACGAGAGATGTTGCAGTGGTGAAAGACAAGAAATGATGCATCAGTAAAAATAGATAAGAGATGCTGCAATGGTAAAATGGGTTGGCATTGGCAATAGATTAGATATATTGGGGGGGGGTTGAGAGATAGTGAGAAGTCCAGATTGACTCTGGTTGGAGCCTGGGAGAGTGGGAGGATAGGGTTGCCTTCTAAGTAATAAGGAAGCAGGGGAAACTTAAGGATAAAGACATGTTTGATGATGTGGTTTAATCATTTCAGCATTGTCTAACTCTTCATAACCCATTTGTACAGATGAGGAAACTGAAGCACACAGTGCTGGGTGACTTGTCCAGGATCATACAACTAGAAAGTGTCTGAGGCTGGACTTGAACTCAGAAATCTGAGTCTTTCTGACTCCAGGTAGGCATTCTATCCACTGCACCATCTAGCTGCCCTTTGATTTGGACACACACTCTCTCTTTCCCTCTTCCTCTCCCTCTCCCCCTCTCCCTCTGCCCCTCCTTCTCTCTCTCTCTCTCTCTTTCTCTCTCTCTCTCTCTCTCTCTCTCTCTCTCTCTCTCTCTCTCTCT